>JAJIBD010001237.1:177500-297500 GCA_021461705.1 Cryptotis parvus
CCCAAGCCAATGACCAAGGTAGGCCTGGGCTGGCCGCCTCCAAGGGGCTGCCCCGCTGTGGGCAGTGCGGCCTGCAGGTGCCCGCCTGTCAAGCGTGGACGGAGCAGGTGGGGCAGCCAGGCCAGCTGCCTTTCCGTTTCTGGGGTTTTCTGGAAGTTTCCTTCCGTTCTCGTCAGCCGCAGGGGCTGTCCAGGGGATGCTGTGAGCTGTAGCTTAGCCGTTGAGGACCGGGTGAGGGGCTTGGGGGCTCCACTTTCTCCCTCTGCAGTGGTAGGCGGAAAAGCCCCACCCCCTGCCCACTCGCGCCTCCCCTCGTGCCCCGGGTGGCCGGGTCTCTGGTCCCTCTGAGCTCTGGCTCCAGTGTGGCACAGTAACTGCAGCCCACGCCGCCACACCCTCGGGCCACCACTCGGGCAGACGCCGCCCTCTCCAGGGCAGCAGAAACAGCGAGGGTGTGCGAGGAGAGCCCAGCGCGGCCCTCGCAGCCCTGGCATTTGTGGGCGGGGCGGGGGTGGCCCCAGAGCAGCCTGCGCTGTCGGAATCGCTTTTTCAGAGACGCCGCAAGCAGCTGCTGCCCGTCGGCCGGCGGTGAACAGTGTTTGATAGGTGCTCTCGATCGGCGGGGACCCCCCAAGCTCTCTCCGAATAATGACGTTATTTTTGGCCGGGGGGTCTCAACAGTCGGCTACAGTCGTAATACGAGCAGTGTGTCCCGCGAGGATACGCGCCCAGCAGCACACCCCAGCAGTCCAATTATAACACCGTCAGCACTAGCATGAACGGATATGGAAGTGGCGCCATGGCCAATCTAGGGGTCCCGGGCTCGCCTGGATTTCTTAATGGCTCCTCTGCTAACTCTCCCTACGGCAGTAAGTGTCTGATTTCGTCGCGCGTCATCATCAGATTCATTTCCACTGCAGAGTCAAGTGTGTGCGTGGCGTGGGTGTTCTGTGGTGTGAGCTCCCGTAAGAGAAGGGTGACCCTGGAGGCCGGGCGGCCACGTGGCGGCAGGAAGTCGGCCCCCCCGAACGGCCCCTCGCCCCGCCCCGCCCCGGCCCCATTGGAGACCCAAACAGAAGGGCCAGGCGGGGCGCCCCGTGGGGGAAGCCTCTTGCCTGTGGCTGGGCGGCTCTGCCCGAGCCTCTGTCGCGTGGTCGCTGGGCCGGGCCGGGGCCGCCACGCTGTGTCCGGCTGCGCCGCCCGCCCGCATCTCACATCTTTGCTTTTGTTGCAGTAGTTCCGTCCAGCCCCACCATGGCAGCCTCTTCGGTCACCCTCCCTTCAAACTGTAGCAGTACACACGGCATTTTCTCATTCTCACCTGCCAATGTCATCTCCGCAGTGAAACAAAAGAGCGCCTTCGCGCCCGTGGTCCGCCCCAAGCCTCTCCTCCTCCCTCCTGCACCAGCGCCAACGGGAACGGACTCCAAGGTGAGGGCGGAGCCTGGCCCGGGGTGGGGGCGCCGCGGACCCTCCCGGGGCCACCTCCCGGCCTGCGCTGCACGTTCACCTTTGGTCTGCGCTGCACACTCCTGCCCTACACTTGTCCCGAAGGTGCCTGTGACCTCAGGCCGCGGCGTGACACCCCTTCTTCCAGCCCCCCAGCACCAGACCTGCCCCTGGGTCCCCCTGATGAAAACCACCCCCAGGGGAGGGAGCCCAGACACTGCGGGAGGCGAGCGAGTGCTTGGAGCAGGTCTGCTTCGCCCACACGGCCCAGGCCCCAGAGCAGAGCGTTTCCTCGGGGCAAGCAGGGCTGACACCCTCACAGCCCCTCTTGGTGGCCCAACACCCTGACTTAGCCAGGCGCGGGCCTGCCCACGTGGCCACTGGGAGCTGGCGGTGCCCGGGAACCGCTTCCAAAGGCTGCAGGGCCGGCCCGGTGCAGCGGGAGGTGCCTCCCTGGACAGCACCCGGACGCTGCCCACAAGTGAGGCCGGCAGGGCTGGGTCCCCCAGGCATGGCTCCGGGATAGGGACGCAGGCGAGACCACGTGAGTGTCCCCGTCTCTGTGCGCGCCTGGGATTGGCGGAGGCCACAGGCACTGGACTTAAGTGGCCGTCACTGGCCCCTTGGTTTGTGCTCCTCCTGGCGAGACCGTAGCCAGTTGCTCCTTTAAGCGATGACTCCGTTGAACCAGTATTTACTGAGCGCCTACTATGTGCCAGGCTCTCTGCTGGGTGCTGAGGATCTTACCGTGGAGAAGACAAACTGGCCCTTTTTGTGAAGTCGGTGGCATATTTCACTTTGATGAACTAATGCTCAAAAAAGGAACTGGAAAGGTATCCGTGATCTGAAATAATTGTCTGCACCAACCTGGTAGCGCAGGAGGGACGCTAGCCCCCTCCCCCAGAGTGCGCGGGGGGCAGGTACCTGGGGCCGTCCACTCTGTGCCGTGGCCGGAGGCGAGCTGGCACCCGTCAGCCCTGCAGGCACAGGCCTCCCCTGCCCATAAAGTTGTAACGGTGAGTCGGAGATCGATTAACATAGCGGAGATTAATGAGCCGAGCAATTGAAGCCCACGTCGCTAGGCCAGCAAACGTATGAATATGTTTTTGCGTAAATTAACTGGGTCCACTTCGGTCAAAGTTAAACAACCCCAAAGTGGAACAATTGGAAACCAGGCCGGGCCAGGGGCCTGCCATCAGCCAGTTTTCTCGCCCTTCTGAGAAAACTACTCCTGGAGGCAGGCTTGGGGCCTGTCTCTTTGGGGGGTTCCTTGGCCTAGAGACCCCCCGAGCAGGGGCCGCCTGGCTTTGACCTTGGAGCGCCTGAGACTCACCCTTACGGCGCGGAACAGTCCATAGAAGGTGAAATCGGGGCGGGAGACATGTCCACTTCCGCTGGGGCACCGGCCCGACTCGCCTGTCCCCAAGGCGGGTGCACGGCCTCGTGCGCTGAGCGTGTAGGGTAGGGGCCGCCCCCCAAGGCCAGGGTCTGCCCCGCCCCAGAGCAGGCCTCCGAGTGGCTGCAGCATGAATGGAGTTTGGGGGTGCCCCTGACCCAGACAGAGCCCCCATAGCGGGGGGGCCGCTCCCGTGCAGGGAGGCAGAGGGCGGGCCGGGCTGAAGCGCCCGGTGGCGTGTGCTGGGCCCCCGTGACGGCGCTTTTTTTCTTTCTCTCTCTCTCTTCCAGCTATGTCTGGGCTGGTAGTTCCGCCCGATGTGAGGCGCGGCCGTGCCCTCCCACAGCACCCAGCACCCGAGGACACTGCCGAGTCTCTGAGACTTGCCGGGCGGAGACGCAGCGCTCGGGACGGCGGCTGACGCGGTCCCCAAGACTTTGTTTAAAAAGTTGATTTAAGCGATCGAGTCACCCTGCAAACGGCCGACTTCTTCACGAACAATTCCATTGGACTGGACCTGCTCGCGGACTCACGTGTCTCCGTCCAGGAGCGCAAGTGACGCTCTGTTTTGTACCCACCGCGGCCCATCCGGTGCTTCCCGGGGACTTTGTGAATGCACATTTTGATGACCACGAAACACTGAGGGAAGCCTCCATTTTTTCCTGTGCTCATCCTTAGATTCACAATGGTTGTGTATCTCTATAATGTGAAATATTTTTTTTGTGGTGGAAAGGGGCCAGGGGCCTGAGCCAGCAGACGTTGGAAGGTGTCATTCTGGTTAGGCGAGTTTGGGGCGACAGGGAGGGAGGGAGGGATCATTCTTAACTTCATCTTAAGGAAATGAAACTTTGTAACTTATTGTAGTTAGAAATTGTAACTTTGATATGAATTCTCTTGCCTTCAACAAGCACACTGACAGAGAAAAAAGCTACTGTCTGTTGGTAAAATATTCTCCGCCGCTAGAGCTTCCCGTTCAAGTGTGGTCTGCGCCATCCCCACTTTTGCTAGCACTGTAACTATTGCATTCTTAGGCTACTGTGAGGTCCATGTTTCTTGTACCAGAAATTGTCCTTTTGACTTCTAGCTCCTTCCCTAATGTGTTTTGTATGTGGTTATAAAATTGTAGACTTTTGTGATTTTGCCAAAGTTGTAGCTAAATATTTATACACTTGTCTTGAATTTTTTTTCAGATCCACTTAACTATTTAGAACACACACACACACACACAGTTTTATTCCTTATGTGTCTGATAAGGAATAAAATGGTCATTATTTCTCCATGAACACTTACAGTTGCTAAGGGACTTTGTTTTGTAACATATCAATTATAAATATTGTATTTATCTTTGAGATTTTGTACATCGCTTTTCCTCCTGCTCTCTTCCTCGTCCGTGCTGGTTTGGATCATGGCCTGGTGTTGTGAAACCACGAGCTGTGTCTGACGTGTTTCCTTCACGATGAACCAGCATCCAGTGCTTCATTGGTACTTTCAAATATCTGCTATTGTTTAGACTTTCCATTTTTTTATTTTGAGGAAAAGTCAAATTCATGGTTTATTTTTATATTATTTTTTAAGTTATCTGAACAAATACTTTTGAAAAAAAAAAGTTGGTTGTCTAGTAAAAGCGCCACGGTGCCCGGGCACCGTGCCCCGTGGAGCCGTGCATGTGTGGCGGCGACATGGGACCTGTCCGTGTTCCATTTTTCTTCTTTTTTTGTAGGATGTAAAAAAGTCATCTTAGCTGCCACCCATGACTTTGCCACATAGCTGAACTGTGTTTACTGGAAAAATTCAGAGGCCTAAAGTTTAAAATAAAATTTACTTCCGATGTTTTAATGAAAACGTTTGCCACATTAACTTCTCTGATGCCTTAAAAAGGGATTTAAGACCCTCTGTGCTCTCTGGTCACAGGGTCGCACCACAGCGGTGAGTCGAGATTCCATTTGGAGACATTCTGGTATGACACACACACGCACACACAAGCACAAACCTGGCGTTGCTGCCTCAGTCGCCCCCTCCCCCGCCTCCGTGGCACCGAGGTGCGGGGGGGTGTCCAGCCACCGCCCATTGGGACAACGTCCCCAGCAGTCTGTCTGTGTGGTCAGATCCAGCACCTCTGTCCTTTCTAAACCGGAGTGCCCGCCGGTGCCGTGGCTGTTCTGTGCCAAACCCATGCAGGGGCGCTCGACTCTGCGGGCACGCGGCTGCCCTTGGCGCTGCGGCCGGAAAGGAGGGACCGCCCTCCTCTCACGCGCGCTGACGGCGAAGCAACGCACAACTGAGAAAAGTGCCCATCCAGGGACCGAATCAGGTAAACTGCGGCCGGCCAGACTCAGCTACGTGGAAAAGCCGGAGAAACCACTTTGGAACTCAATTGCCTCCTTTTTCTTTTCTCCGAGTCAGGGTTTGCTCGGGAAGACAAGCGCCCGTGTCTGTGTGTCCGATGTTTGCGACCCCCTGCACCCGGTCTGTTCTAGATTAGTCCGCGCCCACGGCTCCACTGTCTCGGAACTGAGCACTTGACTACATGGTAGATTTTACTGTTAAAAACCCTACAATAAGAATTGTTTTATCTGTACATTTTTTCAGATATTTAACTGTATAAAAATGTTCATTTTACACAATATTTAATTAAAGTATTTCTTGTCTGTGAATTTCACTTTGGGTAATGTGATGTGTTTTGATTTTTGCAATTTTGGATGCCCACGCACCCTTGTGTGGCCTTGGAGATGCTGGGGGTGGAGGTGGGTGTGAGTGGTTGGTTCCCTGGGGGTGGGGGGCTGTTCACAGAAGAACCTTCCAGGGGCCGGAGAGATGGTACAGGGGTCAGCTGCCTGCCTTGTACACGGCCGACCCTGCTTCCATGACCCAGCACGGAGCCAGGATTAAGTCCTGAGCATCGCAAGGTGTGGCCCAGCCCCCCCAATGAAGCCTCAACTTTCAAGGAACCCAGAGCCCCAGGCCACTGTCTGCCTGGCCAGGGGTAGGCCAGAGGTGGGGTTTTGGTTCTCTGGTTCCCAGCGGGGCCACCCCCGTCTATCCCGCGCAGTGCAGGCGACTGGAGGGAGAGACTGGAGGGGGAGGAGCAGGGCAGCGGGAGCAACGGGTGAGGGACTCCGGTTGCACACCCCGCCTCCCTGCTGGCCCCTTTGCTTCCGCAGCGCAGGTAGAGAGGTAGACGCTTGCTCCAGCCCGACCTCACGCCCCACTGGGGCCTGGAGTGGACTCAGCCAGCACTCCCCGGGGGCAGCGTCCACCTGCACCACTCCAGGGCCAGCCTGGGGGCACCGTCCCAGCAGTAGCCCCTGGGTCAGTGTCAGTTGTATGTGGCCCCCCCTCACTCCGCAGTGTCCTTTGCTTGGGTGAGCAATGTATTCCTGGCGCATACGCCAAGTACGATCCAAATGAGTCCTCACAAACGTCATCTTAATTACTCGTTTCACAGAGCCAAACAGGAAAGGATTCCTCAAAACATAAAGAAATGTGTGAGTGCCTTCTCCCTTCAGTGGAGACCCAAGCTGGTTCTTCTGTGCCTCCTTTCAGCCTTAAAGGGGCCGCGAGCACAAGAGGCCCCATGGGGCTCCTCTGGGCCCCTCGGGGCTCCCGGAAGGGATGTGGTGCTCCCACAAAATTCCCTTCTCTCCCCCTCCGGCTCTTCCCGCAGCGCCCGCAGCTGGGAGAGGTGAGGCGGACTGGGGGCCCGGGAGAGATACGGTCTCGTGTCTGTGTTTTTGAATCAGAAGCCAGAGGTGCACGGCTCAAAATGTGCCCGTGATTGTCATGCTGCTCTGCGGGGTTTCAGGCTTCTAAGGATTATTCAAAGCACTTGAAGTGGCTTCAGCCTAATGCGTCATTTCATTGCATTAAACAGCCTAGTTAATAAAGAATCAATATATTCAAAGGGCAAGGTTATCTTTTGTCTATAAGGGGTGGTGTCATTCTGAACCTTTTATAGTTCAAATGCTGAAAAAGACCTCATGAATCCATACTCATCAAGAGACTCCACGAGAGCAATAAAAGAGGGCCTGGAAGGGGACCCCTCCTCCAGAGCGCGCCCGCCTTATCTCCTGCCGGGCACCCACACGGCTCCTCCAAAAATGTCAATTTCTCATCAAGACAAGAGGCTGAGCTGATCATTTTTCCCAGAGAATACATACAATTAAGAGCGGCTGGAGAGCGTGTACATGGCAGCCCCCGCTGGCGGCCCCGCCCGCAGGCGCTAAGGGCCGCTGATGGCTCGTGTCAATAAGCTGGAGACGGAGTTTTGAATGTGAGTCCTTGTGCCAGAGCCGCCCGCCCCTGCGATCCCCGATAAGGCCGCAGCTGCCGGCGGACACCCCAGCTTGGCCCCCAATTAACGTGCTGAATAAATCACACAAAAGAGCCGGGGCCGCTCTGCCGGGTGAGACAATCTCCCGCTCTGCCCTTCAAGGGCTTCTTTATGTGGGAATGCTGCGGCTTTTAATGAAATTTAAACTCATCAGAGGAAATCAAAAACCTCCAATCAGATTACAAATTGATTTTTTGCTCATTTGTCATTTCCTAGCATGGCGGGTCAGGGGCCTGGAGTGGGGGCAGCATGCACGGCCTCCACCCGCGGACAGACCCTGACCCTCTGCCCGCGGAGCTCTGGCTCCATCCCACCAGGTGACTCCTGCCCCTCGTGCACACCCACCAACTCCTTCTCTGGGACCCTGGGCAGCGGGGGTCGGCCCCACCAAGCCCTGACCGCCCCATGCCCCGCGGGCTTCAGCGCCCCTGCCAGCGGTGGCCCAGCTGTGAGCAGCTGTGCTGGCCCCGACTGGCCCCGCACCGCCGCCTGCCCCAGAGTCTGCCGGTCAGGGTCTTCCTGGGCTGCGAGGGCTCCGGTGCCCTCTCGTGTGCGCTGCGCCCAGGGCGACCTCTGACCATCCCGGGGAGATGCAGAGGAGTCACCACTATGCGCCCTGTGGGCAGAAGGGCGCCCGGACCCCGGGCTTTGCTCTGTGGGGGTCTGGGGGACTTTGTCCCTCCTGGGGTCGGGGTCTGGACCAGACGTGGGTGTGCGTTCCTTTGGGGACCCCATTTCCGACACAGCTTTGGGAACACGCCACCTTCCTGCCCTCCGTGGCCCCAGGCCCATAGCTGTCAAGGTGCCTCCAGAGCCAAACACCTGTCTCATGGGGGGGTCTCGGGGAGGCGGCCCACCTCCAGGAGTGTCCTGGGAGTGCGAGTGTCCCATCCTGGGAGTGTCCCCAGCTCGGGGCGGACTCAGCCCAGGCTGCCAGGACAGAAGATGAAACGGGCCCAGGGGCCACCCTTCCGGGCAGCTCAGGCCCTCGGTGTCACACAGGTCTCCGGGGTGGGATCACCGGTCTGGCAGCCAGTGAGCCACAGGAGGACAGGAGCAGGGATGACACCCCAGAGTCATGATGAGAATCAGCAAGGTCAGAGGAACCTTCTGGAAAAGCAGGGTCAGAGGTCATAGTGTGTCCCCCGCCCATCTGGGGCCCTCAGTGTGAGCTGAGATCAGACCCAAAGTCCCTCCCCTGAGAGACACACCAGCCCCGCACATGAAGAAGAGAAGCACAGGAGCTGCACAGGCCACACGGGAGGTCACCTGTATCTGGTCCTCAATATACAAAGAGCATCTACAAATCAACAAGACTGGGCGACGCCCTGAGACAAGCTCACAGGACACAGGAGTGGGTCTGCTCAGGGTGAGCAAGCCCACCGCGCTTACAAGTGCATGGAAAATTAATATAATGAGATGAAAAATGTCACCTAGGAACTGGCCTTTTTTCCTTAAAAGCGAATACTTTATCCTTTTGATGGAGAAATGGCATTCTTTTGAGTCGATAGAAAAGTAAATTGGTGCGGCCTTCTGGAAATCGATCTGACATTATATCAAGAGACTTAATGTTCGCATCCTTTGACCCACTAATTCCACTTCTAGGAATCAATCTAAGGAAATAATTAGAGATTCAATAAGACTTTAAGTACAAGATTCTTCGTTCCACTAATATTTATTAAAACACTGGAAAGAACCCAACTGTCCAAAGGTAGGAATCATTAGTTGAACTATGGTGTGGTCATACAGAAGAAAACTGTGTCCTCTGTGAAGCTGTGCAGTTCCGTTTGGGAGCAGGTTTGAAGTCATGCTAGACACGGACGGCACGGAACAAAGCATGCACTGACATGTGCCGTGGGCATGAGAGTTGGGATGCAGTTAGGACAGAGAAGACTGTGGGGAAGCAAGAGGAGGAGGAAGGGAAGACCTGGGGGCAGGGGGCAGGGTCGGGGGCCGACAGGAACGTGGGGAGCAGCGTAGCTTTCTCCGAACCATACTTAACTACACCAAAATTAAACTATAACCCCAAAATGCAGGCGACAACCACCACTTTAAAATGTGTCTGTCGGGTATTGTCAGAGAGTGGAATCTACCTGAGTGCGTGGGAATCAGAGATTAGGTAAGAAGGGACCAGCGTGCTAATAATCGTTGGAAATGGTGACACCAGTCTAGAACTGAGCAATGAATACAGGCAAAGGGATAACATGATAACCCCTAAATGGATGTATTGCAAGCCACAGTGTGTAAGAGAAGGGAGAGAGAGAGAGCTAGAGAGAGAGAGAAAAGAGGCAAAGAACATGCCATAGAGGCAGGCTAGGGGAGGGGGAAGGAATCGGGGACATTGGTGGTGGGAAATGGGCACTGGTGGAGGGATGGGTGCTGGGACACTGTATAACTGACACCCAAATATGAACATCTTTGTAACTGTATATTTCATGGTGGTATAATAAAAAAAAATTTAAAAATGAAATAAAATAACATAAAATAAAAGCGTGCCTGTCAAGGCGGCAGGCTGAGGTCCAGAGCAACAGCACAGCGGGCACAGTGCGTGTCCTTGCATGTGGCTGACCTGGGTGTGATCCCCAGCACCCCATACGGTTCCCGAATATGCCAGGAGTGATGCTCAGGGCCAGGAGTCAGTCCTGAGCACCACTGGGTGTGGCCCCAGAAGCAAAGCAAAAGAGAAGGTGGCAGGTCGGGGAGGGGGTGGGACTCTGGGGGGCACCATGCAGAGAACTTTGCACAGGTGACGGGGTGGGTGCTGGAGCTGTCTGTGTCTGACACTCAGCTACCCATAACTTTGTAAATCACGGCTCTTTAATAGAACACAGCACTGAAGACAAAGAACGGAAGCATTGTCCGTAGCTGCGTCAGTGCGTTGGAAGCTTTGCACACTGCATTTCTAAGCTTTCTGCAGCCCAGACAGACAGGGCTGAGAACACTCGGAGAGAACAGAGTCGCCTCCCACCTACATCTGGCGGCTGGGAGCGCGGTGGGGGAGGGGCAGGGTCTGCAGCTCTCCCGACTGTCTTAGACCCCAGGTGGCCCACAGTCCACAGAGCAGGGCTCAATGGCCAGGGGTAGGGGCCAGATGGAGGCCAGGCAGAGCCAGAGACCAGAGGCTCGCCCCTGGCCACCCCGGACCCTCGGTGACCTGATACAACATTGGCACCTTAGCTTCCTGACACACATTCCAGGGCGTATCACCAAACTCTCACGGACCAGGCAATCAGGGAGAGAAATTATCTTTAAATTAGTTATAGGAAAGTTTAATAAAGGGTTGACGTAATGCTAGAGAAGCGAGATTTGGCTTCTAGACAAACACCGGACCAGAAGATCACCCACATCATGGTAGTGGTACCCATTAGTCCATGGAATTCAAAACATTCTAATATTTACGAGAATGCGCTTCTCGGCCTTTTGGCTAAGATCTAGTGTAATATTTACGAGAGCCCTAAAAAGTAGGAAACTAGAAACAACGCCTGACGCCTCCACGGGAGACAACACTTCTGGGCGAGTGCAGCCGCACGACAGAGAACCAAGGCAGACGCCATATTGTGGCCAGACCATGCCCAGACTCTGCCGAGCCACCGGGAGATTCCAGAAAGAAGCCCGGTCTGCTTCCAGCAGGCGCCTCCCTTGAAGGTGCCCTTCAGAACGCCTTCGGGTTGGGGGCACCAGAGGACCCCAGACAGGTGAGAGCAAAGCGGGGAGGCCTCGGGCACGCCAAGGGGAGCGGCTGCAGGGCGCCGCCAAGGGCAGTGGCAGGTGAGCCGCAGACACGGCCTCAGAGCTGATGTCCAATGCCTAAGTGTGGGCAGCCCTGGCTCCATCTCCACAGGGCCCGAGGCCACAGTGATCTCTGTGAAGGGCCTTCTCTGGTGTCCATGGAGTTCACGTTCTTCATACCTGATGCCCGCCGGGTCCACGTCCCTCAGTCCTGACGACCGCCAGAGTCCGTGTTCCGCTTACCTGGCGCGAGCTGAGTGCGCGTCCCTCAGACCCTGACACCTGCTGAGAGAGCATCCCTCATGCTCACACCTAACGCGAGCTGAGTGCGCGGGCCCTCATATGTGACACCCAACAAGTGCGAAGCTCCTCATACTTGACAAACGAAGTGCGCCTTCCTCAGCCACACACGGCTTCCCTCAGCCACACACCGCCTCCCTCAGCCACGCCGCCTCCCTCAGCCACACACCGCCTCCCTCAGCCACACACGGCCTCCCTCAGCCACACCGCCTCCCTCAGCCACACGCCGCCTCCCTCAGCCACGCCGCCTCCCTCAGTCACACACCGCCTCCCTCAGCCACACACCGCCTTCCTCAGCCACACACCGCCTTCCTCAGCCACACACCGCCTCCCTCAGCCACACGCCGCCTCCCTCAGCCACACGCCGCCTCCCTCAGCCACGCCGCCCTCAGCCACACACCGCCTTCCTCAGCCACACACCGCCTCCCTCAGCTACACACCGCCTCCCTCAGCCACACACGGCTTCCCTCAGCCACACACAGCTTCCTTCAGTCACACACCGCCTCCCTCAGCCACACACCGCCTCCCTCAGCCACACACGGCTTCCCTCAGCCACACACCGCCTCCCTCAGCTACACACCGCCTCCCTCAGCCACACACTTCCTCCCTCAGCCACACGCCGCCTCCCTCAGCTACACACCGCCTCCCTCAGCCACACACTTCCTCCCTCAGCCACACGCCGCCTCCCTCAGCCACACACCGCCTCCCTCAGCCACACACTTCCTCCCTCAGCCACACACGGCTTCCCTCAGCCACACACGGCTTCCTTCAGCCACACACCGCCTCCCTCAGCCACACACGGCTTCCCTCAGCCACACACTGCCCCCTCAGCCACACACCGCCTCCCTCAGCCACACACGGCTTCCCTCAGCCACACGCTGCCTCCCTCAGCCACACACCGGCTCCCTCACCACACACTTCCTCCCTCAGCCACACACGGCTTCCTTCAGCCACACACCGCCTCCCTTAGCACACACCGCCTCCCTCAGCCACACACCGCCTCCCTTAGCACACACCGCCTCCCTCAGCCACACACCAGCTTCCTCAGCCACACACGGCTCCCTCACCACACACTTCCTCCCTCAGCCACACACGGCTTCCTTCAGCCACACACCACCTCCCTTAGCACACACCGCCTCCCTCAGCCACACACCGCCTCCCTCAGCTACACCGCCTCCCTCAGCCACACACTTCCTCCCTCAGCCACGCCGCCTCCCTCAGCCACACACCGCCTCCCTCAGCCACACACTTCCTCCCTCAGCCACACGGCTTCCCTCAGCCCACACACGGCTTCCTTCAGCCACACACCGCCTCCCTCAGCCACACACGGCTTCCCTCAGCCACACACTGCCCCCTCAGCCACACACCGCCTCCCTCAGCCACACACGGCTTCCCCTCAGCCACACGCTGCCTCCCTCAGCCACACACCGGCTCCCTCACCACACACTTCCTCCCTCAGCCACACACGGCTTCCTTCAGCCACACACCGCCTCCCTTAGCACACGCCGCTCCCTCAGCCACACACCGCCTCCCTTAGCACACACCGCCTCCCTCAGCCACACACCAGCTTCCTCAGCCACACACCGGCTCCCTCACCACACACTTCCTCCCTCAGCCACACACGGCTTCCTTCAGCCACACACCACCTCCCTTAGCACACACCGCCTCCCTCAGCCACACACCTGCTCCCTCAGCCACACACCGGCTTCCTTCGAGAGCATATACCAGCCTGCTTGTCAACACTGGAGTGCCTACGAACTACCCAACACTCCCGCTCATGGGCAGAGAGCCCGGACCGCACTTCTTGGAGCCCCTTCCACAGCCTCAGCTGGTGGCACCTCCCGGTGTCCCCTTTCTATCGGTGGTTCCTGGACCTTTTGGACAAGCATTTTGTCCCTGCCTGATTTTCTACGAGACTTTGCTGTGCTGGTCAGCCTGACCCTGGAGGAAGCAAAGCCTTGAGGACCAGCGCCAGCAACAGACCCGGGTTCAAGACTGGGAGGAAGTGGGGGGTTGCTTTGTCATGTGGAGTGGGTGGGTGCACTCACACAGCAAAGAGAAAGTGGCTGCCTTGAGTACCCACGTGGGCGAACTAGACGCCTGAGGAGCGAGGACAAATGCCCCCCCCCCCTCCCGCCCTGACACACACACACACACACACACACACACACACACACACAAAACCCTGTGGTCTGGGACAGAGGGGACGTGGGTCAAAAGCAGACTCTGGACAATGCCCAGAGCCCGGGAGCACCAGCTGCTGGACACTGGTGTGGAAGGGATGAGTCGCAGGTGGCTGGTCAGGGGCAGCAGGGCAGAGTCAGGCCGCACTGACTGCGGGGGAGTGTCCGCCCATAGGAGGGAGACCCCCAACACAGCTCTCATGGGGATGCACACAAATGACTATTTTCAGATAGCCTCAAGGTTCCTGGACAAAGGGGTGGGTGCCCCTAGTCACGCAGGACAACAGCATCAAGGTGACAAAGGTCTGACAAGGGCAAGGCTGGCAGCCTTCGGGCGAGGTGCTCCCCCGAGAGCTCGGCCGGGGGTGCTCAGGACCCTGAGATTCACTGGTCCTGAGACACTCTGCTGTATGAGCACAGACTTCGTACACAATCACCAGGCGAGGTACTTCCGGGAGTGGCCCCTGGGCCCTGAGCACCGCTGGGATGTCCCCTCACCAGGACAGACATAGCTCTGAATGCCCTGCCTGCGTGTGGCCCCGGAAAATCAGTCCAGCCAAGCTAGCCCAGAAACGCCCAGATGCTCGGGGCCAGGATAACGGAAGCCACATGGAAAAGAACCAACCGGAGAGGTTCATGGTCCAGCCCCAAACTCAGACGAGGAATCGAAGGTGAGAACAGCCACTGGCAGAGGCCCTAGGGAGCAGAGGGAAGCTCTTGGTCAGCTGCCTGCCCACAGGGGTGCAGAGGCCACTCGTAGCAAAGACCAGTCTCCGCAGGCGGTGCCGGAGCAAAGAGACCCACAGTGGGCAGACTCTTACCTCTCGCTGCAGAGGCTCAGACCTCTCAGCCAAGACCCAACTCAGGGCTGGAACCACAACCCTCTGCATACAGCCTCGGGCACCGCCGTGACATCACATGTGACAGGAATTTGGCAACAGCGTGCGACACCATAGATGACGGCACCTGCCAGGTGTGACACAGAAAGAAATCGAGCTACGCGGAATTCATCCGAATGGAAATGTCCAGTGTGAAAAGAAGCAGGATGGGCCGAACTCCAGCGGTCGCTCTTACGGGCAACCAGAGCAGCGAGCAGCTACGCCATCACGGAACAAGAGGCAGCAGGCCGGAAGCAGCCCAGCAGCCTGAGTGCCCGCCCCACACGGGAAGCCCGGGTTTGCCCATTGGCACTGAGCCGGGAGAGGCCCTTGATAACTTGAGTGCATGGCGCCCTCCACCCCCACCACCAAAGGGAAAACAAAACCTCCAGGAAGAATGAAACGGCAAAGGATGGGCTTCCACACGTTCACAGAGGACAAACAGCGGCCGCTCGGCAGGGCAGGAGGCTCCACCACGAGCCGCACCTGGGAAATGGGACTCAGCTGCCGAGACACGGCCCCAGCGGTGGGTTACCCCGAGGCGGAGTCGCCACAGCAGTGTGGGTGCCCACTGCCCGCCCTGTGGGGTCCCTGGTTGCGCCATCTGCGGTGCGGCCGGGGCTGCGGGGTCTCTGTGTCTCAGGGGGTCCGCACAAGCCCAGCATTGAATGCTGACAGCAGGTGGACCGGTGCAGACGAGCCACAAGTGCCTCACGGGGCGGCCTGGCCTGGCTCATCCCGCAGGGGACGCCGCGTCTGTCCCCGGGAAGTGTGAGGAGCTCATTTGTGCCGCAACGGCCGTGAAGCTTGAGAGCAGGGCAGGCAACTGGGTGCAAGAAGGCAAAGGGGAGCCGCCACCTCCGCAGTGTCCAGACCGGGCCGGCACCAGAACAGGATGGACATGCAGGGCACTGGGGCGCGGCCGACCGTCAGGGCAGCCCGAGCTGTTTCTTTGAGAGGGACAGACGGAGGTGCTCCAAATCCCACACGCTGATGGCAGCACTGGCTGAGTCAGCTCACACCCTGGCTACATGGGAGTTAGTGTGCAGTAAAGCTGGGGTGGAAACGGCCCGCGGCTTATCAGTGCTTTGAAAAATCAACGTGGCTTTCCCGAGACTCGCTCACGAGAGCTCTGGTGTCCGAACTCAGATCGGACCTGCTCCACTGGAAGCCGGGGGAGCCACCGGTTCCCGCTGCTCTTCGCCATCTCTGCGCCGGCCCGGGGTACTTGACCGCACAGTCTAGACAGGGGAGTTCTGGGGGCCCCTGGTCAGCATCTCCAGGTATGGCTCCCGCCTGAGTTGGGGTAGGGGTGGTGGGATCCAATCTCTCTCCCTGGCTCTGTGCCACGTGCCCCTGGGGCCCCTGACTACGTCAGTTCTGTTGAACCCAAGGTCATGGTGCCATATAAGACTTCTCGGCGAAGGTTATTTCCAAGGTCACACAAGCCAGGGGCCCTTTTCCTTCCAGCCTGGTCTGGGCGCCACTTCACTTGATCACTTGAATCCCGTTATTCATCGATTTGCTAGAGCGGGCACCAGTAACATTTCCATTGAACCCTATCACGTGCCAATGTAGCCCAATGGCATCTGGTTGATTCAGGAATATGAAGAGCCTCAAACCGTTCCTTCAGTGTCTTGACAAGGAAGTCTGACCATCTTGTAGGTGGGCGGCCCACGTGATCTTTTGATATCCCATGGGATCCAGTCGGTAACGCCTCTAGTCCAGCGGTTGTCTCCAAATCACATTACATGTCCAGCCCATCTGATTTTCGATGCCTTGGCAAACGAGACAGCATCCCTTATTCTGGAATAGCGACGGAGGTCAGAACTCCGGATTCCTTCTCTCACTTGAGTGAGGCGTGATATTCCAAGCATAGCTCTTTCGATTCCTCTCTGGGAGACCTGAATATCATTCTCATCCTGATTTCGTAGGGCCCAGGTCTCTGAGGCGTATGTTAATGCAGGGAGAACAGTGGAGTCAAAGAGATGTGCCGGAGTCGGAGGTTCTTTGTCCTTTTAGCTATTTCTTCGATGCCTTTGAAGGCATTCCATGCTGCTCTCTTCCTCCTGCGCAGCTCAGGTTTTAGGTCGTTCATCATGTTGACTTCTCGACCTAGGTACACATAACTGCTGCATTCGGAGATGTTTATTCTGGGCGCCACAGTTCTGGGAAAAGCGAATTAAGAGTCTGGAACAGTCCCATGCTGACAAAGGGAGGCTGCAGCCACAGGCAGTGCTGAGTCCACACTCTGGCCTCCAGAACCAAAGGAATCTGCGACCCCTACCTCCACACCAACACGCAGGGACACTCACGGCTCTGCGTGCCTCCACGTGGGAGAGAAACGACGGCTCTCAGCGATGAGGGGCTCTCAGCGATGACGGCTCTCAGAAATGACAGCTCTCTGTGTTGACCACTCTCAGCGATGACAGCTCTCAGAAGCAAGGGCTCTCAGAAACCATGACTCTCAGAGACGATGGCTTTCAGGAGAAAACACGGAGGGTTCTCTGTAAACCAGAGGCAGGCAAAGATACAAGAAACAGGACCAAAAAATCTACCACCAAATAAAAAAAAACCCTGAGAAGCTGGACTGCATGGAAATAAAAGAAAACGTAAAGTGTGACGAGAATGGAAAGGGCAGCCTGGCAGGCGGGACCCAGGCGTCTCAGCTCCGGACGGCTGGAGAAGAACCCAGCTTCAAGTCTGAAGATCTCCATGTATCAGTGAGGAAAAGCAGCCAGTGGGAGACGGAATATACTCCCAAACAGGCAATTCAGAGAGAAGCAGATATTCAAATGGTCAATAACTAAAAGCAAAGATGAGGAACATCATTAACCATCGGAACATGAAAATCAAACCCTAAGGTCATTCTACAATGTATCCCTCCAGCTAAATGACCAGCCACGGGAGAGACATATTCCCAGCCAGACTCTCACATGCTGACTGTGGAGGAGGCTCTGAGCCCTGGAGAATCTCTGAAAACTCAGTATGACACAGTCTCTGCTGACTCAGCATGGCAAGTCTCTGCTGACTCAGCATGGCTCAGTCTCTGTTACTCAACATGGCTCAGTCACTGCTGACTCAGCATGGCTTTGTCTCTGCTGGCTCAGCATGGCTCAGTCTCCGCTGACTCAGCATGGTGCAGTCTCTGCTGACTCAGCATGGTGTAGTCTCCACTGACTCAGCAAGATGCAGTCTCTGCTGACTCAGCATGGCTTTGTCTCTGCTGGCTCAGCATGGCTCAGTCTCTGCTGACTCAGCATGGTGCAGTCTCTGCTGACTCAGCATGGTGTAGTCTCCACTGACTCAGCAAGATGAAGTCTCTGCTGACTCAGCATGGCTTTGTCTCTACTGACTCAGCATGGCTCAGTCTCTGCTGACTCAGCATGGCTCAGTCTGTTGACTCAGCATGGCACAGTCTGCTGACTCAGCATGGCTTAGTCTGTTGACTCAGTCTCTGTTGACTCAACATGGCTCAGTCTCTGCTGACTCACCATGGCTCAGTCTGTTGACTCAGCATGACTGTCTCTGTTGACTTGGCATGGCTCAGTCTGTTGACTCAGCATGGCTCAGGCTGTTGACTCAGCATGGCACAGTCTGCTGACTCAGCATGGCTTAGTCTGTTGACTCAGTCTCTGTTGACTCAACATGGCTCAGTCTCTGCTGACTCACCATGGCTCAGTCTGTTGACTCAGCATGACTGTCTCTGTTGACTCAGCATGGTTCAGTCTGTTGACTCAAGCATGGCTCCAGTCTGTTGACTCAGCATGATTCAGTCTCTGTTGACTCAACATGGCTCAGTCTCTGCTGACTCAGCATGGCTCAGTCTGTTGACTCAGCATGACTGTCTCTGTTGACTCGGCATGGCTCAGTCTGTTGACTCAGCATGGCTCAGGCTGTTGACTCAGCATGACTCAGTCTCTGTTGACTCAACATAGCTCAGTCTGTTGACTCAGCATGGCTCAGTTTGTTGACTCAGCATGACTCAGTCTCTGTTGACTCAACATGGCTCAGTCTCTGCTGATTCAGCATGGCTCAGTCTGTTGACTCAGCATGGCTCAGTCTCTGCTGGCTCAGTATGGCTCAGTCTCTGCTGGTTCAGCATGGCTCAGTGTGTGATCTACAGTAGCTCAAACTAGCTTGCACTAATTTTTTTTTCTGTGTCATACCCATCAGGACGTGGGGGGTATGACACAGAAAGAAAAAAAAATGACTGCCTTCCGACGTCCTGATGGATCTATTGCATCTTGCAGAAAGTCAATGGAGAAGATTATCCATGACTTCTACTCAGACTTCTTTGATAGCCACATCCAACCTGCCCACATAAAAAATTCCGCAGGATGGGTATGTCGTTCCCAATGTTCTCCCTTCTGAAATGCAACATGCCATTTTGTTGGTAAAGAAGTGAACAACACCCAACCCAGACAAAGTCAGACCCGAACACCTCAAGAATCTGCCATCGGTACTCATCAATACACTAGCTCGGCTCTTCACATGCTACCTGTCCGAATGCAAGGTGCTCTCCCAATGGAAAACCAGCAGGACAGTTCTACTGTTCAAGAAGGGGAGACATCCATGACATTGGCAACTACTGCCCCATCTGCCTGTTGTCCATCATCTACAAGCTGTTCACTCAAGTCATCCTGAACAGGATTGGCAGAACACTAGATGAAGGACAACCATGTGAGCAAGCTGGCTTCCGGAAAGGATTCAGCACAATCGACCATATACACACGGTAACCAAGCTCATTGAGGTTTGTAGGGAGCTCAAGATGCCGCTCTGTCTCATGTTCATTGATTTAAAGAATGCCTTTGATTCTGTGGAGACCGAAGTGATCATTGAAGCCCTAACCAAATAGGGGCGTTCAAACCCAATACATCAAGATCCTTTGTGAGCTGTATTACGGATTTACCACCAGGATCTCACCATTCTACAAGGAAGTGATCATTGATGTCAAAAGAGGGGTTCGGCAGCGTGATACCGTTTCACCAAAATACTTCAGCACCACCCTCGAGAACGTCATGTGACAACTAGAATGGGAAGGAATGGGAGTAAAGATAGACGGTTGGCAACTACACCGCATCTGCTTCGCTGATGACATCATTCTAATAACACCAAACATTAGCCAAGCGGCACAAATGCTGGCTGACTTCAACCAAGAATGTAGAAAGATACGTCTACAGCTGAATCTCAACAAAACAATGTTCATAAAAAATGAATTAGTTCCAGAGGTCCAATTCACTCTCAATGGAACAGACATCTCTGAATGCAGCAATATGTGTACCTAGGTCGAGAACTCAACATGAAGAACGACCTAAAACCTGAGCTGTGCAGGGGGAAGAGAGCAGTGTGGAATGCCTTCAAGAGCATCAAAGAAATAGCTAAAAGGAAAAAGACCCTCCATCTCTGGGCACAGGTTTTCAACTCCACCATTCTCCCTGCAATAACATACGCTTCAGAGACCTGGGCCCTATGAAAGCAGGATGAGAACGCTATTCGGGTTTCCCAAAGGGGAATCGAAAGAGCTATGTTTGGAATATCACGCCTCGCTCAAGAGAGAGAGTAGAAATCCAGAGTTCTGACCTCCATCGACAATCCAGAGTTAGGGACCCTATCTCGTTTGCCAAGGCATTGAAAATAAGATGGGCTGGACATGTAATGCGATTTGGAGACGACCGCTGGACTAGAGCCATTACTGACTGGATTCCATGGGACGTTAAAAGATCATGTGGCCGCCCACCTACAAGATGGTCAGACTTCTTCGTCAAGACCCTGAATGAATGGTTTGAGGCTCTTCATATTCCTGAAGCAACCAGATGCCATTGGGCTACACTGGCATGTGACAGGGTCAAATGGAAACGTTACTGGCGCCTGCTCGAGCAAATCAATGAATAATGGGATTCAAGTGATCAAGTGATCAAGTGTCATACCCACAGGTGCTCAGGGCTTACTCCTGTCCCTGCACTCAGGCATCACTTATGGCAGACTCGGGACCATCTGGGGAGCCGGGAACCAACGTGGGTTGGCCATGTGCAAAGCAAGTGCCCTACTTGCGGTACTATCGCTTTGGGCCCAACCAACAGTAACTTTTTAGCAGTGTGGCAGATGCCAATTGCCCATGATTACTGCAGACCCTTTAAGGCGTGCAGACACAGTCATAAGGATTTTCTAATATCTGAAAGCTGTTAGATCTAATAGACAACTTCAGCAAACTTGGAGGATACAAAATATCAACACACAAAAATCTGTAGCTTTTCTTTTTCTATAAAGAAATAAATTACACAAAAAAGTTATTTGAAAAAGCAATATAGTTAGAAATAAATTTAACCAAGAAGTGAAAGATCTCTATGTTGAAAACTTTGACATTTAAGGAAAAGACATTCCATGTTCATGGGCCAAAGAACTAATACGGCTGAAGGGCCATGCCGCCCAACCATCTATGTACTCAGCACAGCACCTGACAGTGTTCCAATGATACATATGTATATGGCCATGCCGCCCTAACCATCTATGTACTCAGCACAACACCCAACAGTGTTCCAATGATACATATGTATATGGTCTGGGCAATGATTCATATGTATATGGCCATGCTGCCCAGACCATCTATGTACTCAGCACAGCACCCAACAGTGTTCCAACGATACATATGTATATATGTATTTACTAATGTTGGAAGCTCAGTAAACAATTATAGACCTCATTCCCATGACCTAATATAATGGTTTGAGGTGCTTTATGTTCCTGGAGCAAGAAGATGCCCTTGGGCTCTACTAGCATGAGACAGGACATATGGAGATGTTACTGGTGCCCGCTCAAACAAATCGATGATGAACGGGAAGGCAGTGATACAGTGATATTAATGTTGGAAAAAACTTGATCACTTGATCACTTGAATCCCGTTATTCATCGATTTGCTCGAGTGGGCGCCAGTAACACTTCACATGCCAATGTAGCCCAATGGCATCTGGTTGATTCAGGAATATGAAGAGCCTCAAACCATTCCTTCAGGGTCTTGACAAGGAAGTCTGACCATCTTGTAGGTGGGCGGCCACATGATCTTTTGATATCCCATGGGATCCAGTCGGTAACGCCTCTAGTCCAGCGGTTGTCTCTAAATCGCATTACATGTCCAGTCCATCTGATTTTCAATGCCTTGGCAAACGAGACAACATCCCTGATTCTGGAATAGCAACGGAGGTCGGAACTCCGATTCCTTCTCTCACTTGAGTGAGGCGTGATATTCCAAGCATAGCTCTTTCGATTCCTCTCTGGGAGACCCGAATAGCATTTTCATCCTACTTTCGTAGGGTCCAGGTCTCTGAGTCATATGTTAATGCAGGGAGAATGGTGGAGTCAAAGAGATGTGCCTGGAGTCGGAGGTTCTTTGTCCTTTTTAGCTATTTCTTCGATGCCTTTGAAGGCATTCCATGCCGCTCTCTTCCTCCTGTGCAGCTCAGGTTTTAGGTCGTTCATCATGTTGACTTCTCGACCTAGGTACACATAACTGCTGCATTCAGAGATGTCTGTTCCATTGAGAGTGAATGGGGCCTCAGGAACTAGTTCATTCTTCATGAACATTGTTTTCTTTAGATTCAGCTGTAGACGTATCTTTCCACATTCTCAGTCAAAGTCAGCCAGTATTTGTGCTGCTTGGCTAATGTTTGGTGTTATTAGAACGATGTCATCAGCGAAGCGGAGGTGGTGTAGTTGCCGACCATCTATCTTCACTCCCATTCCTTCCCATTCTAATTGTTGCATGATGTTCTCGAGGGTGGCGCTGAAGAGTTTTGGTGAAATGGTATCACCCTGTCGAACCCCTCTTTTGACATCAATGATCACTTCCTTGTAGAATGGTGAGATCCTGGTGGTGAATCCGTAATACAGCTCTAGAAGGATCTTGATGTATTGGGTTTGAACACCCTGTTTGACTAGGGCTTCGATGACTGCTTCAGTCTCCACAGAATCAAAGGCTTTCTGTAAATCAATGAATGTGAGACAGAGCAGCATCTTGTGCTCCCTACAAACCTCAATGAGCTTGGTTACTGTGTGTATATGGTCGACTGTGCTTAATCCTTTCCGGAAGCCAGCTTGCTTGCATGGTTGTCCTTCATCTAGTGTTCTGCCAATTCTGTTCAGGATGACTCAAGCGAACAGCTTGTAGATGACGGACAACAGGCAGATGGGGCGATAGTTGCCGATGTTGTGAATGTCTCCCTTCTTGAACAGTAGAACTGTCCTGCTGGTTTTCCATTGGGAGAACACCTTCCATTTGGACAGGTAGCGTGTGAAGAGCCGAGCTAATGTATTGATGAGTACCGATGGCAGATTCTTCAGGTGTTCAGGTCTGACTTTGTCTGGACCTGGTGCTGTTCCCTTCTTTACCGACAAAATGGCATGTCATGTCGGATTTCAGAAGGGAGAACGTTGCGAATGACATATCCATCCTGCAGAATTTGGTATGTGGGCAGGTGAATGTGGCTATCAAAGAGATCTGCATAGAAGTCATGGATAATCTTCTCCATTGCCTTTCTGAAAGATGTGATAGATTCATCAGGGCGTCAGAGGGCAGTCATCTTGGTCTTATAGTTGCCAAAGGACAGGCGGGCGGTGCAAATGCTTTTCCTGGCTTCTGCTGCATCTTCCAGTATTTCTGCTCTTCTGTCTTTAGGTTTTCTTTTATCGCTTCTCTGCACTGCTTAGCAAGCTTGGACGTTAGCATTTGGTTGCCTGAGGCTCGCGCCTTGCCACGTTGGTGAATGAGCTCGAGAGTTTCTAAAGATAGGCGTCCTTTTGTGTCTTTCTCTCTCTTGGCATTCTTCACACAATCAAGGAGGTGCTGAACCAGTCGGTTGTATTCTTCATCGATGTCGTCAATGATAGTATCTTCCCATGTCGCCGCAATGGTGCCAAAGAGTTCCCAGTTGGTGGTCGTTCTGGGAGTTATCTTAAACTTTGCAGCCTTTTCTCCCCATTGCGGGAAGTAGAATTTTGCACGAAGGAGACGGTGGTCTGATCCTGTTTGGAATTTGGGGACGACAGCAACATCAGTCAGACAAAACCATTGATTGAAGATGATGTGGTCAATTTCATTGTGGAACTGTCCACCAGGAGATTCCCATGTCCAACGTTTCGCTTCAGCCTTCTGGAACTGTGAGTTCCCATGAATGGTCTTGGTGGACATGATGAACTCAGATAGTCTCTCACCCTGTTTGTTCCATTCTAGGCCATGGGTCCCAATATGGAGTTCTTCAGCCGATCTTCTCGGTCCTATCTTGGCATTAAAATCACCAACTATGATCTTGTAGAAGGTGTGATCTTTTTATAGAACTCCTCCAGTTCCATGTAGAATTCCTTAATTTCATTTTCCTTGTATGAGGATGTTGGTGCATAGACAATGAAGATAGAAATTGCTGGCAGTGGGCCACATCTCTTCTAGTGCAATCATCCTATCCGGTTTGTTAGGCATTCAAATGAGTCAATGTTGACGGCCATGTTCGTGTTGACAAGGACACCAACGCCACCGACGCCTCTTTCGTCGCATGTTCCAAGAAACAATTCTTCTCCGTTGTCAAATACAGCGTGATGCTACTGACGCCTCCTCGTCTCTGTCAGACCGATGATGTCGTACTTGATCTTTTGCGCTTGCACCATCAGATGCTCAATATATGCTTCCGATGCCAGCATACGTGCATTGAAAGCATAGACAATCATTTTAGTCCTTCTTTGTTTTGGCAGCCTAGGTTGGCCGTGAAATTTTATCAGGCACTGCTTGTTCACCTTTCTTACTGCTGCCGTATTAAGGGCTCTTTCAGGGTCAGGAAAATAAACATTTCTGTTACTGGTTTTGGCATATGGAACATGCATCAAACAGCTTGCCAGGCTCTGCCGTGCGGGTGCTATACTCTCATTACCTTGTGGGGCTCTCTCAGAGGGGTGGGTAGAATGTTCATGGTAATTTGGAGGTAAATCTGTTGGAAGAAACAATTCTAAAATTTATATGGAACCAGAAAAGACTCATGGGTAGGGAAAACAACCCTGAGAAAGAACAGTGTTGGAGGCATCATGCTTTCTGATTTCAGACTGCATCCCGAGGACACACAGCCCAGAGATGGCATCTACAGCCAACTGAGTTTTATGAGGAGGCCGGAAAACTCAGTGGAAAGAGTCTCTTCCATACTCGGCAATTGGATACTCACATGCAGAGAAATAAAACTAGTCCTCTACATGACTCACAACACAAAACTTCACCTGACATGGATTAAAGAGTGAAAAGTAAGCCCTAAGTCCATAAAATTGTAGAAGAAAGCGTTTGAAAAGCTTCTTGACATACCGTTGACAACAGTCTTTTAGTCATGACACTTAAAGCAGCCACAGCAGCAAGAATAAATGAGAATAAATAAATTCATCGAAAGTGCGAAATCTCTGTGCAGCAAATGGACATTGAAAGAGGAAAAGGGCAACATGTGGGGGTGGGAAAATAATGTTCAACACCAATGTTACAGATAACAAACATTAATAACTCAAACATCTAGCATCAGTAAACATCCAGACAACGCAGCATAATTTTAATTCAGGTGATTTCCCCACGACGACACAGATGGTCGAGGTTCACTGAGAAGGTGCTTGGCATCAAAACCATGGAGAAATGAAAACCAGAACCATTCAGGGGGACTCCCAGCGGGCGAGAGCAGCGCTCACACCACTCCTACCGCAGGGCAGCGAGCACAGGTGTTGGCGAGCTTGCCAAGAAGGGTGACCTTGTGGGGACAGTCACTGTACCAAGATGGCAGGTCTGTATCCCAGCAGCCCCACTCCTGGGTAGAAATCCAGTGCAAACAAAATGAGAATCCAGGGAGAAATACAGCCTCTCTCCTTGTGCCAGTGTCCAACTAAGCATGAACGGGAAAAGGAAATGCAAGATGAAGGCAGTCACACACATTTCCCTTGACACAGCCCAGCCACGGAGCAGCGCATGCACAGTCACCCGTCGGGGCATTAGGCGATGAGCGGAGTGCAGGGGCAGCAAGCGTGGCCGTTTGTACCCGTGACAGCTCACTGTGGCCCATCGTTGACCAAATTCTGTCAAATGATATGAGTTATCATCCAAAGGAGGCGTCTGGCCCACTTCCTCCACGAACACGCCATCTCAGGACTCCTCATTATGGCAGTTGGGGAATTCAAGTGATGCAAATCAGAAGAGAGGAAGTTAAGCTTTCACCACTTGCGGTGATACGATGATGTACGCATAGATCGTAGAGCGTCACACACCTTGAAAATGATGATGCTACAACTAAGTACCAGGTCACCACATCAACAGTCAAAACAAGCTGCTCTTCTGAAAGCAAATAACGAAGTGAAAAATGAAAGAAATAAAGAAAATGAACTCAGGGTCTGAACCAATAGTACAGCGGGGTGGGGGGTATCTGCCTTGCCTGTGGCCAACCTGGGTTGATTCCTGGTGTTTCCCTGAGCACCACTAGAGTAACTCCTAGTGAAGAGCCCCAAAAGACCCATATATATGACTGCATTTAAGTGTTCCAAAATGCAAAATGCTAGGAATCAACCTAACAAAAAATGTGTCATATACTGAAAACAAGAAATCAAAGAAACAGAAGAAGATACCAGAAATGGAAAAATAACCATGTTCATGGACCAGAATAATCAACATTGTTAAACATTCATTCTCCCCAAAGCATTATACTATAAAGCATTGTAATACTGAGTCCACAGAGTGTTACACAGAGCCAAGGCAATTGACATAGAAAATTCTGAGGCATGATCTTCAAGAACTTTAAACAAACTCTCTTAAAATTTGTATGAAATCACAAAACTCTCTGAATAACCAAAATCATTCTGAAAAAAAAACTTGGGAGGAATTTCATTTTCTAACTTTAAAGCATGCTATAAGGCTACAGAAATAAAGTGTGGTAGAGCCGTAAAGTCAGGCGCCCCTACCAACACCACCACAGAGCCAGGAGACGAACCCTCAGATTTATGCACAGCTAATCAATGATAGAGGAGCTGGGTGCAGGAAAACTCGTCGAGTGGTGTGGGACCACGGGATAACCATATCCCCCAAAAATACTGTGTCCATATTTCAAACCCCCAAAAAATACTGTGTCCATATTTCAAACCACACAGAACAGCTAATTCCAAGTGAATTAAAGACAGATTAGTTCAGAAGGAAAACGTAGGCAGAACTCTCCAGGATCTAAACCTCACAGGAGTTTTCAATGATTTTATTCCATTGGCAAAGATAGCAAAACCCAAAACAAACAAATGGAACTACCTCGCATTTGTAAGTTTTTACATGGCAATAAAATAAAATCAAAGACACCCACCAAACAGAGGAACATATTTGTACACCCCACACCAGATAAAGAGATAATATCCAAAATATATAAAACACAGAATTCCACAAAAGGAACCTTCACAAACCATATTGAAAATGACAAGAAAATATAAAAAAAAGGGGACGGGAGTTGAACAGACTCTGCTGCATACGGACTGCCAGTGGGTGTGAGGAAGTGTCGCCGTCACTTATTATTAGGAGATGCGAATCAAAACAACAACGAGCTGTATGCCAACGAGAATGGCACGTCTCCAAAAGACGAAAACAATCAGTGTTGGCAGGATGCGGAGAGATGGGCCTTGCTCACCACTGGTGGGGACGCCCGACGGCTTCGGCCGGGCAGGAAACGGGCAGGAGATTCCTCGGGAAAGCGGACAGTCTCCACGTGGGCAGCTCCACTGCTCGGCATTTCCCTCCTGAGCACCAACATGTCTTCAGAGAGCGCCCCGCACGCCACGGCAGGATTGACAGCTCAGAGCCACGGCCAGGACACGGCTGGGCCCCGGACCCCAGCACAGAGAGATAGAAGCCGTGTCGGCGCACACAACCGAGTCAGGCAGCGAGAAGAGACGGGTGACGCCGTGAAGTCTGCCGCCACCTGGACAGGTCCGTGACCTCTCCCTGTGTGGACAGAGAAGCTGGGCGGGACTGGAGGGACCCAGTGACAGCTCCCCTGGGCCTGGATTCCAGAGCGAAGAAGGCCGAGGCGGGGCAGTAATGAGGGATCACATTGGTGGGTGGTCTTGGGACTTTGGTGCAGAAGTGGGGAACAGTACCTCAAAACCGTGCACCTCAATACTGTCGTAAGCATGTGACTCAAACCATAAAGATGAACTGAGGCAATGAGTGGGGTGAGGGGGGCCCTGGCCAAGGCGGCTGACGTGGAGTTAGAGCCGTGGGCGCCTGATGCTGGTCCTGTGTGTAAATCTGATGGCCAGTGATGGCGGTGCTGGGCGGGAACTTCGCTTGTGTGGCCACACACACACACACGACACTAGGCGGCACGGTGTTGAATCAGAAACACGAGCAGGCACAGGGCGCCCCTCGCCGCCACCCGGAGCAGCCCGACGGCAGGCTGTGGGTCTGAGGGTCCCAAGCTGCTCCCAGACCCACGAATGGGATCAATGTTGAAGAGAGCCAGACCCCCACAGCCCACTAAACAGGAGCGGGTTGAGCTCAGATGGAGGGTCCCGGGGAGGCAGCGGCGGAGGGGAGTGGGCGGCAGGAGGTTTCAGAGCGGAGCCGTCAGGACACTGCCACACCCAGGGGTCTGCAGGCGGCACCTAAGCTCAGCCGGAAGAAGGCGAATGTCCTCAAAAGGGGAACGTTTGTGGCTTGTGAGGGGACGCCACCTGACTTGGCGGCAGTTGCGTAAAAGAATGTACACACACACACGCCGCTCCGGGCCCTCAGCTCTGGAGCCCGGCAGATGGAGGCATCGGGGTCCTATCCAAGAGGTGTCGCCTCAGGTGTGACAGACCGTCCTGGCTCCACCCGATGGCGGGGTCACTGCGGAGCCCCGAGGCCGCCTGTGTCTCTGTGCGGACGGCTGTCCTATTTCATGGCCTTTCTGCTTTGATTGTTTGGGCCAGAGTTGGCTCTGCTGTGCTCAGGATCACTCCCGGCCAGTCTCGGGGGACCACCAGGGGCACTAGAGGCGGAACCAGGGTCACTGCATGCAGGGCAAGTGCTGTGCCAGCTGCTCTGTGCCCGGCCCTTAAAGTCTGTGCCTGCTCTTTCCTGGCCCTGCTGGTATGACACAGAGCACTGAGGCTCAGGTGGGCACCGCGAAGGCTTCTCTTCTGCAGAGGGGCAGCTGGACCCTCACGGCCTCACTCCTTCCTCTGGGAAAAGGAGGATCTGGAGTGACCTGAGCTGGAGTCTGGGGGCAGGGGACAGGAGCGGCTCGGCAGGACTGGGGTCCTGGTCCCCAGCGTCCGGGAGCCTGAGGGGTCTGCTGCCTGGGTCTGAGGCACAGTGTGGAGTAACAGGGCAGGCGGGTGTGCCAAGGCCCTTTCAGGGGACACTGAAAAGCAGCAGTTGGTCACTTGGCGGCCACCAGCACCGCCTGGAGCCACAGCTGCCCTCTGGGTCCTCAAGGGCCGGGAGACCCACGGGGCATGGATGCGGGGCGGGAATTCACAGCAGAGCTGGTTCCCTGCAGGCTGCGCCTGGAGCTTGGGGCACGGGTGGAGGGGTTGAGGGGGTGGGCAAGGCCCCAGGACAGCCTGTCCACCCCCATCCATTGCCCAACTATCCTAATCAATCCTGGAAATCAATAATCAATCGGCTATGCCGTGAGCCACAAGCTCCGCCTAATGCTCCAAGCTCCCACCGACCCGGTGCGAGGCCTGTTGGGCGCAGCAGGGAAGTGGGGGCCCGGGACGCCCCTCCACTCTCGCCCGCTGGGTGCTGTCACCACTGCTCGGAGCTCGCTCAGCGCCAAGAGTCGCTGCTGCACCAGGCTCTCTGCTGGGTCAGAGACTCTGGAGGCCGCAGCGGGATGGAAACTGTTCACGGCGTTTCCTGAAACTTGCCATACGGAGCCAGGCTTCACCTGGGTCCCTTCCCTGAGTCCTAGACGAGGCCGCAGAGACGGGCAGGGCTTGACTTCCGCTCACCGGAAGTGGCTCGTTTTAGCCCTAACGGACAGCGCCCAGCACTTGCTCTCCCTCCTTCCAGAAGCCCCGTGACCGCGGGCTCCTCCTCAGAGCCAGCAGGCACCCCTCTCGTCCTACAGTGGGCGCACGATACCCCACCCAGCACGGGGTGGGGGTCCCCCAGAGTGAGGGGCTCACCCTGCCTCTGCGGTAATGGAGGCCCCTGAGTGCCTCCTCTCTGGAACTTCCCTAATCAGGATGGATCCGGCTGTCGGGCAGGAGAGCGGCCGTCAAGCGTGAGCTATGGCAAAGGCGTTTCCTGGACGCCCTCCCAAGAGCTCTGTGAGCGCCCACTTGGGTTTTTTTTTTTTTCCCAGTCTAACGAGAATCAATATTTAAGATTATGCAATGCCTATAGCAGCTGCCAAGACAAGGATGAGGGCTGGATAATTTACAGTGCCAGGGATCTATTCTTCTGAGAGGGGCGGGAAATCAAGATTTAAGCTTTTTATCCCAGTCTGAACTTTTCTTCTCCCCCCGTAATGGCAGTGGACGTAAATAAACCATCCATTCTGCTTTGTGCGCGGCTGGTGCTGGCAGGGCCGGGAACGCCAGGCCAGGGAGCCCTCCTGGACCCAGAGCACTGACCCCCGCCTGGCCGGCACCGTCCCCGCCTCCCTCTCTCCGGACCCTACATTCCCGGCCTTGCCCCACAATCAGCCAAGAAGCCTTTGTAGTGTCGGCTGCTAATGGCTCTTCTGCCCCATATTTTTAATGCGGAGATGAAATATTTATAAAGCCGCGTGGCTAGTGCGGCAGAGGCAGGGCTGGCCCCCCGGGGCAGAGGTCACAGCGCTGCAGCCCGTCCTGATTTATGGGCGGGGGCTGCTTCCTGCAGGGCCCCGCACACAGGAGGCCGCCTTTTCCCCTGCTCCAGAGTCGGGGACTAGCGGCCCGAGGTGAGCTGTCAGGGGAGAGGCTGGACCCCAGGGGATGCGAGATGTGGCCCGGCACCCCGGAACAAAGGGCCATATTGGGGCCGGCGGGTCTTTCATGCCGCTCTGGGCCCTCCAGGGTGCGGCCAGGTTCTGGGCACTACCCGGGCCACACAGGTCCATGCTTTGGGACCCTTCTCTGCAGTCGTGGGCACTACGGCTACTCCCCTGAGCCCCTGAACCCTACAATGAAGCCAAGGCCCCCTTTACCAACAGGACCCTCGGAAAACAGATCATCTCCGGCACTGTCAGATGCCCGGACGGCTGTGTGGCGGAGCATGGCAGAGGGGGCTTCACACCACCATGGGGACCCCCGCACGGGGCGGTGACCAGTGACACGCCTCTTACCTCCACCTGCTACCAAGTCTCAGCTGGCCAACATGGCCCCTGAAGGTGGCCCCCCGCTCGGGATCCTGGTGGTCCAGGCTGGGGGCTCCACCTGTGCCTGCATGTGCGGCCCCTTCTCTAACTCCCAGCTGGACGGCAAGGTCCGGCTTCCAAGGCGGTGCCCAGGCTCCAGCACACACACAGGAAAAGGGGCTGCCGCCAGGCAATGCCATATGGGTGGTCAGTGGCTTCAGCATCTGCCTAAGGCTCAGGCATCCCAAGGGCCCTTCAGAGATCTCTGGGCCCCTCTAGTCTATAGATTTCTATAAAGGGGCTGGGGGAGAGCACAGCGGGTGCCGTGATTTGCCTGCACGCGCTGGCCCAGATGCCATTCCCGGCAACCTATATGGTCCCTGAAGGCAGCCAGGGAGGAGCCCTGGAGCCCAGAGTAAGTACTCAGCACTGCTGGGTGGGGCTCCAAAAGCAAAAAGAAAAGAATTCTACAAAGCTATGACTGTTCCTATAAATGAAAACTTGAACACTCCTAAATCATGTTTCAAATGGCGCCATAATTAAAGGTTTTTCACAAGGTGACTCCAGGCTCGGAGGCGATTGCAGATAATTTCTTTCAAATATGAGAGAGAGAAAAAGCCGTCCTGACGCACGGATTTCTCAGAGAAGGCTGGGGCCGGTGTGAGTCCAGCGCCAAACTAGAAAATAAATAAAGAGCATTACAGACCTCCCCTTCTTAAACCCAGATGTGAAACCCCTGTCGCAATATTATTCAATTAAATCAGACACTGAGTGAGTCCCTCCAAGGAGGGGCTACGGAACAAAGACCTGAGATTCACCACAGCCCCCGAGTAAGACCCCACACAGTGTCAGCGGGTCTCAGCCCGGGTCCGCCGAGTAAGACCCCACACAGTGTCAGAGGGGGCAGAGGAAGTATTTGAAAACCCCCACTCTCAGCCCACGAGGAAGGGCGAGGCCTTTCCATGGGAGACAGACACAAAATGCCACGGGCTGAGGGGCAGGAAGTGACCCTTCCCGGAGATGGAGCAGGGGCCGAGTCCTGCTACATCCTAACCCAGGCTGGTGATCACAGCCTATGAGATAAGGCAAGAAAACGCGGAGACAGGACAGCAGAGAGCAAGGTGAAACATGCCCGCAGAGGGCACGGGAAGCCCTGGGGCGTGCACAGGAAGCAGCAAGGAGGACTGGTGAGCACCAGGTTTGGACGGAGGCAGACGAGGGACCCAGAGGATCGGAGGCCACGTGGGGGAGGAGGCGCCGGAGCCGTCGTCAAAGGCTGCTCCCAGCTGCCAGCACGGAGGCTCTGCTCCCGCTGCACAGGGCCAGGGCTGGGGGAGTCAGGCCAGCACACACAGAGCTCTCTGCTGTGCCTGCCACAGACCCCGGTGGAAACACCAGGGAAAGGCACCGGGAGCCCAGACAGAAGCATGGAGACCCTGGGGTGAGCGCCAAGGCTCCTTCCCGACTCTGAAGCTCCTGAGTCTCCCGAGGAGCAGGGAAGCAAACACACTCCCGAGCAGGGGAGAAGCGAATCAGGGGCCGGGGGGGTATCTCAGCAGTCGCGGACGGAAGGCTCGTTCACAGACAAACGAGGGCTGCGGCCAGGACAGCGAGTGACCACAGGGAGGCGAGAAGGGCTTGGCTCGGGGCTGGGGGTGCAGTTCAGGGCAAGCCACAAGCCCTGCTCATGTGAGGCTTTGGTTTGCTCTCGGCACCACCAACCAAACCCAACACTTCAGTGACGGGAAAGTTGTGAATCGGAGTGTTTGTGGCCCTGGGTCAGCGGTACCTGGTCCAGACACGGTGGCAGAGTGACCTTCACCTCGGCGACCTTCACCTCTGGGCCCCTCGTGCGCCCCTGCCTGCTGCCTCCCTGCTGTCTGACCCCACGCACGGGACCTGGTAACTCCCGTCTGGTCCATCCACGTGGTGGCCGAGTCAGCATCGCTGTCCTCAGGGTGGGCTCACGCCTGTGTGAGTCTGTATGTGCATGTGTGTTCACCTGAGTGCACGTGGCACTGCACTGTGTGTGTGCATGTGTGTGGATGTATGTGGGTGCATGAGGGCATCTGTGTGTGTATGTGTGTGTGCATGTGGGTGTATGTGTGCATGTGTTGTGGCACGTGTGTATATGTGCATACGTGTTTGCATGTGTGTGTGTGCATATGTGTGTGCTGTGTGCATGCATGGACAAACCCCAGGAGACCTCTGGGTGGCTCCCACCTGCCGGCTGCTTGTGTTTATGCTCTGGGTGTGTGCCCATGTCTGTGGGGCAGAGCCCTCGATGGCACGGTGGGCATGAGCTGCACAGCCCCTCCCCACTCCTCCCTGCAGCAGACCCGTGGCCCCTCCCAGCGCCCCGCACTATGTCAGGCTCCTGACCAGCTCCAGGTGGGCACTCCGGGCATTGCGTGGGGGGCAGTCTTCAACCTCTGCGGCTGGCTGGGCACACCCAGGGTCTCTGTCTGCTGACCCCATCCAGGGTCTCTGTCTGCTGACCCTGGCTGCTCTTGCTGCTGGCGGCGGTGCTGTGGGGCGAAGCTGGGGCCCCTGGGGGGGTGGCAGGGCCCTCGGACAGCTGTGCTTGTCCAGCACTCGGGAGAGACACGCCTCATTTTTAACGACTCTCCCCAAGAGTAAAAGGGGCTAAAGGCTCTCTGGGCTTCTCTCAAGGGTGGTGTGCATCAGCAAGAGGAACAGCAGGAGCTGTGGTCAAACAATAAAACAGAATACGGGGTGGGGACCCGCTCTGCAGCTGCTACATTCCCTGAGTGGGCCTGAGCTGTCTGCGCCTCCCACCAAGCACTGATCGCGCGAGGCAGACGAAGGAGCAGCGCTCCGAGGACCCATGTGTCTCCGCGAGTGTCCAGGGGACCCTCCCGTCCATCTCTGCAAGTGTTCAGGGGACCCTCAGCCTCCGCGAGTGTCCAGGGGACCATGATCTCTGTCCGGGCAGGAGAAAGCCACAGACACAGCTTTGCTCGGCCTGTGACCCTGCTGGGAAGGGCCTGAGATACGCAGTTCTGGTCAGCCTGTGTCCTTTCAGAGAGCTGGGCACAGCACCAGGTCAGCAGAATCTGAGCCCCAGGGACTCTCCCGGGCTGACCTGTCCCTCATGCGGGCGAGTGTGGTTAAGCACCCAGAGGGGTCGGGCCGTGTCCTGGGCACTCTGGGAGCTGGTCCCCGAGGGGACAACTGTCCCTGGGCCTCTGCTTGGGGTCCACGGCAAGGACCCCTGTGGCCTAGCTGGGTCTCTCACATGCCAGGAAGGGCCCTGTTGCCCTGATCCCAGTACCGCCTGGGTTTCTCTCCACGAGCAGATCTTTAGGGAGCTGATGTCCTAAGCAGAGGGATTGTCACTGGGAGCCCCTGAGCAAGACACGGCTGGAATAAAGCATCAAGAGGCTGTCGTGGGACTGAGACGGTGGCAGATGGGCGGTGAGGGCTGGTGTCTCTGCGACTGTGTGATGCCCGCCCACTGGGGCTGGCTGCGAGCAGGCCAGGACAGACACCCAGCAGGTGAGGGTCTGAGCTGTGCCCCCGCTCTGTGCTGCCTTAACGCAGACGCATCATTCAGTGGCACCCGCCACGGCAGAGGTGCCAGCCCACCAAGTAGACAGTGGATTCTGTGGCATTTTGAAAATGTGACGACACACACAACTCGCAGACATGGGGCAGAGCTGCTACTGGCTCTCCCTGTGACCAGCTGCTCACGAGGCGCCCGGGAGGGATGGTGGGTTCTAGCCCTGGCCCACCACCCCAGCAGAGCCTCGCAACAAGCCAGACGACCCCCACTCTATGAGGGCCTCCATTTTCCACATCCGGACTTCTCTCTCGTCAGAACTCCACCCAGCAGACCAGCCTATCAGCGGCCGCGCGGTTCATCAATAAATGCTGGACTTAGAGATGCCTACAAGAGTATGCTACCTGCACGGCAGAGCCTGGCAAGCTACCCGTGTTGTATTTGACATATATGCCAAATACCAGTAACAATTATAGACCTCATTCTGGAATGGATTGAGGCTCTTTATGTTCCTGGAGCAAGCAGATGCCTTGGGCTCTACTAGCATGAGTAGTATGGTGATGTTACTGGGGCCCGCTCGAGAGAATCAATGATGAACGGGAAGACAGTGATACAGTGAAGACAGTGACGACACACACAAGTGAGTGCAGTGCCTTGGGGTGTTCCTGTGGCTGCAGGTGGGGGTCCCGCTGGAAGCCTCCTCGTCTGCAGACGATGCCAAGGGGGCTCTGGTCCCTCAGACATGGAGCTGGACACTCGGTGTGCTGAGATGTTGTAGACGCCGAGACGGCTCCGGGACGCATGGGAAAAGGCCCGTCACACACCTTCCCCACAAGGAGGGACAGACTGGTTGGCCTGGGCGGGGGATAGCCAGTGCTCGCCCACATCCACGCAGAGGCTGGGGGTGTCCCCAGAGGCTCTTATGCAGCTGTGGCCGTGGTCGCCACCACGTGGACAGCCGGGTGGACCCCACTTTCCGGGAGGCAGTGAGGAGGGAGCCGTGCCCTCGTCACCAGAGCCCTCCCGGCACCGCTGAAGGCACTGAGCAGATGGAACCACTCAGCCTCAAGGGGGTCCCAAAGGGACAGCAGCCGAGACAGGGGCACGCGCTGTCCAGACGCAAGGGCACTGTGAGAGGGAAAGAGGGTTTTCTTTTGGGGGGCTTTAAGCCTTGCACTCAGGCTAACCCCTGAAGTGGCTTACCCAACATGGCTAAGCTGAGAACCACCTAGAGCTTTTCAACACAGTCGGGGAGAGATTAGCACGAGAAACCCTCAAGACTAAATCAGCTTCACTTGCCGTTACCTTCCGCCACTCTGCTCCCCTGACCGCCAGGGACCCGGGACAGCCTCTGTCCTGTTTCACCGAGAGCCCAGCCCGCTGCTCTCTGGTGGGCACAGGGGGCCCCTCCCGGCCTCCGAAATGGCGGCTCCGTGCCTCCAGGCTCTGTGCCTGCAGCCCCCAGACACCAGGTGCCTATGAGTTCGTGTGTGCCGCGCTGGTGGGATTCGCTGGCCTTGGCTTGAGCTAGTTCACTCACTGTCCCAGACAGCGCCTTGACCCTCTGCCGTGCGCTCAGGCATGTAGGTGCTTCCTGTTTTTGAAATTACGGTTATGATATAAAGTTTCCACTTTTTTTGATTTTTTGGGTGCCAGCTGGAGATGCTCAGGGGTCACTCCTGGCTCTGCACTCAGGAATTACTCCTGGCGGTGCTTGGGGACCCTATGGGATGTCGGGATCGAACCCGGTCGGTGCGTGCAAGGCAAACGCCCTCCCCACTGTGCTACCACTCTGGCCCTCTATTCTCTTTTAAGGTGGCGGGATTGTCTCTGAATTTCATTGTGGTTAAAAGAGTCTTGTCACTGTATAGAGTCATCTGACCTTATGATTCAATTGCTTTGGAATTTTAGGGCGGTTTTCAGAGACTCATCGCTTTAAGAATCCCTACCGTCTAATCCATGAACATGGTCTGTACTTCATTTCTCTGACTCCGTGGCTCTCCACAGATCCTACGCCTCATTCGCTTCTGTCATTTCTAAACGATTCTGGTGGCTCACACACAGCTCGAGCCTTTCGTGGCTGCCCGCCTGTCCGCTACAGAAACACACGTCTGTCCGGCTTTATATCCAGGGCCCTGCTTCTCAGTCTTCACTTTTCTTGGCTAAGATTTTCCACGCCGCAGTTCTGCAAATAAAGGGTCTCACATCTATTCATCTTCACGAGGTTCGCTTCGCTGGGTTCACTAGACGGGCTCAACGCCCAGGCCTGGGTGAGCGAGTCCAGAAGCTTTTGCCGAGTGCTTCGTGGACACATTCTGCCCCTGAGAAAAGGCACCGGGAATGTCGAAATTCTCCAGCTGCTCCTCCCACCCCTGCGCCGGCCCTGCCCCGTGGCGCCGCAGCCTCGAGATACTCCACCACTCCCCTTCCTGGGCAAGACGCACCCACGCCGCTGCTTGAGCTCCTTCCTGGCGTTTTAATAAAACACGTAGCGCCGTAGTCATGGACGACACAGGCAAACAACATTCGCTGGGGGGCCATTGATGGGTTTATCGTATAAGGACATTCCTGTAAATCTGCTTTACCTGAACTTCCCGCGCCGTGACGTCAGCGTGAAAAGAGAAGAGGGCAGAGGATGGTGACCGCCTCTGAGGGCCGAGGGAGGGACGGGGAGAAGTTCTCAAGGTGGGCTCGGGGCTGGTGTCTAACTTAACTGTCTCCTCCAAGGTTCTCCTGGACCAGAGACTCCTGGCGGGCGAGCCGGGACAGGGCAGGGGAGAGGGTGGATGAGCTGGGACAGGGCAGGGGAGAGGGTGGGTGAGCCGGGACAGGGCAGGGGAGAGGGTGGATGAGCTGGGACAGGGCAGGGGGAGAAGGGAGACTTAGATGCTGCTTTGGGCGCCCCAGGCTCCGTGGGAATCTGCACCCTCAGAGATGGGAGAAAATCGAGAAGCGGCTGGGACTGAGGCACGTGGCTGTCCCGGCCCACAGCGCTGGTGCTGCTTCACGTGGCTGTCCCCGACCACAGCGCTGGTCAGCTGCTGCATGTAGCCGCCCGTCCACAGCGCTGGTGAGCTACTGCACGTGGCCTCTTTGTTCATAGTGCTGGTCAGCTACTGCACATGGCCACCCTGTCCAGAGCTGAGCCTGGGCAGTGCCCAGCTCAGACACCCGCGTCAGAGGGGCCCAGCCCAGCATCAGAGATGGGGAGAGGGTGAGGCTGGGCCCCGGCTAGGGGGACAGTGGACAAGAAGGTGTGAGACCAGAGCCAGCAGAGGTGAACAGGGCACGGCATGACAGGCATAGATGGACATTGTGGACATGCTGAGGTCAGAGGGTCAGGGAGCAGCTGGTCAGCCAAGGCCGTGGGCTCTGGCACTCCCTGCCCTGCCCAGCCCATGGACTGGGCCCACAGCTGACAGGGTGTCCGGCTCTTAAGATACACTGTGTCCATCCACCAGGCCCCAACGCGCCACTTCTTCCCACTGGCCCAGCGTCCTCGCCAGTGGCTGTTTCTGAGTTCTTGTGCTCATGTGACCGAGAAAGCAGCTGACAGGTGGATCCGGCTGCACCCCAGACCAGCCGGCGGCCTCTGGGAGGGCACTTGGCTGAGGGCAGAAGGGGGCGGCCGCACCTCAAGGCTGCACACTCGAGTCCAGGTTGCTGGTGCCGCCTTTCCCTGAGGGGCTTCTCAGACGGGTGCCAGGGCTGCTCTGTGGGGAGTGGGCAGGGCTCAATGCTGCCCGCGAAGTTCCTGTGAAAGTGTCCACTGAGTCTTCAGGCAGAAGCCCCAGGCCTGCCCCCTTACCCGGCCCTGCCGCCTGACTCACGGATCTCGGCAACTCGGATGTCCGAGTCTCACTTTTCCTGCTGAGACATGGACGTGGTGACCGGTCTTGGGCCACAGCGCAGGAAACGTGAGGACACACAACACATGCTGGTCACTCCCGGAAGACTCGGTGGCGGGCGTGAAGCCTCCATGGAGGTGGGCCTTGAGCACCCGATGTGTGCCGGGGCTCCCGTGAGGGCCGCTGCTCCGTGGGCTTGTTTCTGCAGCCACAGCAGGGTCTGCGCCGCTGAGCTCCGCGAAAGGGCCGCGGGAGCAACTTTGCAGGGGAGAACCGGAGACGTGGCTGGTTAGTCTGCTCTGAGCCCAGATAATGGCACTGATGACCCAGGGCAGCGAGTCCAGGCCTGACCACACACCTTTTGGAGTCTTGATTCTAAAAGCCCAACGAACGCGCACGTGTGCTCCCGCTTTGGCGCTGAGGTGAATTCCTGTCGGTTCTCTCTCTCCTTCCTGCCCAGAGCAGGCCGGGTGCTCGGCAGAAGACACGCTCTGCGGAGATGCCGAGACGGGCGGGCGGCGGCTTTTAAATTTGCATCTTGATCTAAACATTGCCGCTGACTTCCCATCTGCTAATATTTTCCCATCTGCTGAGTCCCTGCCACCAGGGGACAGTGGCCTTTGTGACCCCCTCGCTCAACCCCCGCTCCCTCACCTGAGCTTGTGGGCCCCGGGGGCCGAGAGGGGCCGCCTGGAGACAGACACAATGGCAGACCTGACCAGGAGCCCCCCTGCGTCTCCCACGTGCCGGGGTCCTTCTACCCCGGGGACCGGAAGCTGTAGCTGTCCCAGACAGTGCCCGGGCAAGGCGCCACCCTGCAGAGAACGGAGGCTTCGAGGAAAGCTCAGCATCCCTTCCAAGAACAGTGTGCTCTGGACAGCAAGGGGCTGTGCCCGAGGCCCCGGCTCTGCAGCAGAGCTGGCATGGGGCGGTGGGCTGCCCCCACAGACCCCTCGCTGAGCATCCCCTGAAGGCCATGCGTTCCCGGGACCCCCAGCCCCACACACCCTCTGACCTGGCCGGAGTGCCCCGGAGCCCCACCCAGACTGCAGGCCCAGGGTGCAAAGGAGAAGCACCCGGAGAGCCGCATTTTGTGCCCAAAACCAAGTCCCCGAGGTGCTAACGGACACCAGATGCTTGGCCTGGGCAGCAGTTGGGGTCCCGGTTCTCTGGGAACCTGCCTCCCTTCGGAAGCCAGAGAGGAGTGAGATGGAGGGGGCTTGTCAAGCCGGGTGCAAGGACAGCGCGCCAACAGCGCTTTAAGGGTTCTGGGGGACAGCAGTAGCCCGCGAAGACGGCGGAGGCGGCAGCCCCGCTCAGAGCCGAGGACGGGGCGCGGAGCCTCCAGTGGCCGCCCTGCCAAGTCCGTCCCTTGGAAAATCTGCCTAGACCCATTAGCATGCCTCTGCTCACTAACGCCAGGCTCTGGGGTACCCGTGCGGCTCCCGGCCCGGCCCCCGCAGTCAGAGTGCAGAGTCGGCAGAAACGCCGTCCTGACATTTCTCTCGCTCTCAATTACACGGAGGCTTTTCACTGCAGTATAAAATACAGATTGTGCTCCGGCGAGATCCATTGTACCGAGGTCAGCGGGAACTCGCCGTCCTCTGCCTCCGAACCAGACAATACTGACATCTGTAAGATTTGCTGTGAATAACCCAGCGGTCTGGGTCCAGGGGTGAGGTGGGTCGGGGAGGGGAAGCGGCAGTGGGGGTGTCCAGGGAGTCGCTGGACGCCAGGCCAAGTCCTAGGGCTGCCGAGAGACGCTGTGAAGCACTCGGCATCATTTAGGGGGTTAGTGGGTTTGCACGCGACTAAACACCGGCACCCGCTGGCCTGTGCAAGACTAAACACCAGCACCCAGCAGCACTACACGCGACTAAACACCAGCACCCACTGGCCTGTGCAAGATTAAACACCAGCGCCCAGCAGCACTACACACGACTAAACACCGGCACCTGCTGGGCTGTGCACGGCTAAATACCAGCACCTAGCCAGATTGCATCAGGACTAAACACCAGCACCCAGCTGGACCACATACAGTAGTTGCAGCTGGCCCAGAGAGGACTCTGAGGGCTCTCGGCCTCCCTCCACCCAGCCAGCAGCACGTGGGCTGGAACCTAACCCTGATCCTGGGCCCCACACTGGATGATCCACATCAGTACATGGGTCAGGGAGGGGAGGGGTGGGCGAGCTGGGACAGGGCAGGGGAGAGGGTGGGCAAGCAGGGACAGGGCAGGGGAGAGGGTGGGCGAGCTGGGACAGGGCAGGGGAGAGGGTGGGAGAGCCGGGACAGGGCAGGGGAGAGGGTGGGCAAGCCGGGACAGGGCAGGGGAGAGGGTGGGCGAGCTGGGACAGGGCAGGGGAGAGGGTGGGAGAGCCGGGACAGGGCAGGGGAGAGGATGGATGAGCCGGGGCAGGGCAGGGGAGAGGGTGGGTAAGTCAGGGCAGGGCAGGGGAGAGGGTGGGCAAGCAGGGACAGGGCAGGGGAGAGGATGGATGAGCCAGGGCAGGGCAGGGGAGAGGGTGGGCGAGCCGGGACAGGGCAGGGGAGAGGGTGGGCGAGCCGGGACAGGGCAGGGGAGAGGGTGGGCGAGCCGGACAGGGCAGGGGAGAGGGTGGGCGAGCCGGGACAGGGCAGGGGAGAGGGTGGGCGAGCAGGGACAGGGCAGGGAGAGGGTGGGCGAGCCGGGACAGGGCAGGGGAGAGGATGGATGAGCTGGGGCAGGGCAGGGGAGAGGGTGGGCGAGCCGGGACCAGGGAGAGGGAGGGAGTCTGATGGGGCTGCGGGCTCTTCCTCTGTACAGAGCGGGTGTGCGCTCAAGGAGTGCACGTGTGTTGAGACCCATGCACATGTGTGTAAGACACGTACACAAGTGTAAAAAGACCCGCATACACGTGTGGGAAAGGCTTGTGTATACACATGTGTACAGGAGAGGCCTGTGCATATGTGTGGGAGCCTGTGCAGGTCATGTGCATCGTCTCTGCATGTACGGGAATGTCTATCCCGAGCACACACTCAGCGGCATGCATGTGAGCACATGTCCCGGTGCGCACCCCCTGAGTGCTTTGGGGTCCTGTGGGGAGATGGAGACAGATTTCCCGGGCCGCCCCTCAGGCACCAGCACAGCTACTCCAGGTACAGGTGACTCAGGTGCTGCAAGGCCACGGCCAGAGGCTGGCGCTCAGGGCCGAGGGCCACCTCAGCTGGGCGCGCCCTCCCCTGCAGACAGACCCCTCTGGCCTTGCCCAGAAAAGCGAGCATGTGATTCCAATTTGAAACAAAAAGTCGTGTCTGAATACCGCACTGCACTCCCGTTTCCTAATACCCCGGCTTTTACTACTTTGCATTCAACTGTGAAAAGTCTTTTAAAACTCGGAACAGCAGTAAAACTTGAATGAATTTTTTGACCCATTATTGCATAGCGGGTGTGCCTTCCAAGTCGGAGAGACTGCCAAGTTCTCCCCACCTAATATTTCCACTTTAATTGTGCCACTTGAGAAATTTACGTGCCTCAAAATATGGCATGAATCTTAGGCTTATTGCGGTATCATTAGCGGCAACATTTAAGCAACATCTGTGTGCTATAGAACTAATTGAAGTAGCAGAAGTGGCAGCTGTAAATCCACAGGAAGATGGCAGTTTGCACCCAGCACTGCTGAGTTAGCTACTAACTGTCAGCCTGTTCCCGCAATCTGGCCCTGAGCACCGGGGTACACACACAGTGTCCAAAACATCCAGCGAGGAGGCTAATGACCCTATTAACCACTTTGCTGCACCAATTTGGCTGTTTTTCCCGTCTCCTTGTTGAATTTCATTATGAATTTTTCCATCCCTGTAAAAAGTCCAGTCGGAGTCCCGCGTCCTGCCTCCTGACGCCGCCTGCTCCCCAAACCCGAATGACGGCTTCTTTGGGTGCTTGTTGTCACTGAATAATTCCCAGTGTCATCTCCCCCACAAGCCTCTGCCCCTTTCAACGGATTAGAAATTTTTCTCACACACATCTATGTAAAAACACCTTTGAAATCCCCGGTAATGATATTTAAAGCAATGGCATTTTCTTTCCCATGGACATAACATTTTCAATAGTCGATAATGAGAGGGCAACCGTGATTCATTACCGGGTGGGGTGTGGAGGACGGAGTGAGCCGGCAGGGCTGAGGGGCGGCTCTGTACGCTTCTGGGGTGATAACTTAGCACAGGGACGGGTGAGGCCGCGCCTAAACCCTCAAGGCATCCGGCTTTGAGTGAAAGAGTGAGCAAAGCCAGGAGAGGGTCCGGGTGCCTCGCAGGGGGTCTTGGCCTTGACTCGGGCGAATTCCTCATCCAGCACGACTAGAAAACGCTGCCTGACTCCACCGCTGACGCCAGTTCCTTGGGTTGGCCTCTGCCTCGGCAAGGAGGAGGCGGCTCCCGCAGGATCCGGCTCTCTGTGATGTAAGTGGCGCCTCCCAGAGCACTCAGGAGCGCTGGGACACAAAAGACGCCCCGCCACACGCGGCCACCGCTGTGTTTGCCAACAACCCGCTTCATTAGGAGCCTGGCACGTGCGCCCAGCTGCCGTGTGAGAGCGCGGCGGCCGCGGCATTTGTCGCCTTAATGCAGCGGCCAGGCTGCGGCGGAGAAAGTGCCTGGACCCCGCTGGCCCCACGCTCGGGTCACACCAGCCCACACTATTGAAAATCAATAGTCATGTGACCGCTGTAGGTCAGAGGCCTCCAGAATGAACTTCTACTGGGTGGACCCTGGTGCTGGGTTTGTTGGTGGTTTTCTAACAATGGCGCATGTGATGGGGTCACGGACAAGCCGGGACACGGTGCTTCTCCCAAGTGGCAGCTCTGTGTGCCCCACGGGGCGAGAGAACCTGTGTCCCAGTGCAGAGGATGTCCCGCAGCGCCTGCCGGGAGACAGGGCCTGGGCACTCCCTTCTGCACGGGCGCAGTGGCCATGTACCCGGGGGCTGCCTGAGGGGCCCAGAGCTAGCCCCAGAGCGTGGTAGAGGTGCACGAGCGACAGGTTCAGAGACAGCTGCCAGGGCCTGGCGCAGGAGCCCCGATCCCGCTCTCCAGGGCAGAGCCCGCCCGGTGCCGGCAGGCGAGAGACCTGCTTTCTGGACTACTTCCCTCAGCGGGTGGGCACCCGACGAGACTGGCAGGGACTCTGCCTGCAAACCAAACGTGCTTCTCTGGGGAATGACCTCGGCAGTCTGTGCACCGGAGGGGTCTGAGGGCTCGCCCGGCCCAGCCTTGGGTCACCGTCCCTGGTCGGCTGCTGCTTCTTGCCTCAGATGCCCCTCGTGGGTGGCACGGGGCACCTCTGGCCTCCAGAACGTCCCTGGCTGCGCCCGGCAGCCACTCTCAGAGGCAACTGCTGAGTTTCCAGTGACGGAGTGGCCAGCGACCATCCTGGGATGGGCATTGTCTCGGTCCTGAATGCAGGCCCTGTCAGCACGAGCCCATGGGTCGCTGATGGTGTCTGCCCCTTGTAAGCAGTGCCCAGAACCCACTGGGGCCCGCACGTGCGCCCACATGTCCAGCTGGAGCTCTGGGGGCGACTCACCAGCAGGGCTTTGGGCAAGTGGTGCCAGAAAGGGCAGAAGCGGCCCCGGCCAGGGGTGCCCAGCACCGCCCTCAGCGCCCCCCGCAGCACCGAGCCCCTCCCAGCGTCCCTGTCCAGGCATCAGCGGCTCAGCGCCGGTACCCAGGAGCCGCTCATACCCTCCCCACACCTGCTCACGGTCACCTCTGCGGCACAGCCAGCCGTGGTGTGTGTCCACGCCAGGAGGCCCGGCAATTACACGCCACATCTGAATTTCTTCTATTTTCAAAGTGTTTTACACTAATTAGTCCTGTTAGCTCTAAGGATTAGGAGCTTCTTGAACAAGACGCGGTGACATTAAGTGACTCCCTAATTACGGGAAGCTCAGACCAGGGCAAGAAAGCGGCTTTTGGCAGGTCAGGCCTGTTGGTGGCCATGGTGCTGCGTCCCGGGAAGGCGCGTAGATGACCGCAGCCCCTGCAGGACTCAGAGTTCCAGCCCTGGCACAGCTCGCAGGAGCCAGGGGCTCTGCAGACCCCTGGCACGGGCCGGCCGCCATGCTTGGCCTCCTGGGGCATCTCCAAGCACGCTGCCCCCGACGCCGGGGCCTCTTGTAGCTCCCACAGACCAAAGCCAAGTACCCGGTGGGCCCCTGCGGCTAAGGGTCCTCCACGTGCAAGTCACAGCCGCCTCCTCCAGGAAGTGCTCTGGGCTTCCAGTCCACCATACTAGCCGCAGGAGAGTCCTGAGAAGAAACCCAGGGGAATCTGTGTCCATTCCGCGCGGGGCAGCCCCTGAGCCTCCTTCTGTGGTCACTCACCTGCCTGCCAAGGTGAAGGGAGGCCAGCTGGGCGGGCACAGGCGGGCGGGGGGCAGCAGCCACACCGAGGTGAGCAGTGACCTGTGCTGTCCTCGCCCGCTGTGGGAGCCTTGAGAAGCGATTTGCCGTTGGCATAAACGTGCCACAGAAACCAGACACGGAGCAACTCCAGGACAGACTCGCGCTTCCTCGTGCTGCGGGACTAAAGCCCCCGGACCGCCCCCCAGAGAACGGCAGGAAAGTCACGCCCAGAAGCACACATTTACGCACACCTGCACGCACGCACACACGGCTCCTTAAGTGCACGCCTGTCCGCTGTAGCTGGGCGCCGGGAGCAGACCCTCTCCGGGTCAGAGCAGACACGTTTGGTGGCAGTTGAATGCCCCGAGCTGAGCACGCGCACGCCGCCCCGCCATGCTGCTCACACCGTCCCTCTGCTGCTCTCAGGGACATCTGCGTCCACCGTCCAGTGGAGTCGCCTCATCTTGCCCTCGGCCACAAGGACCTCATTGTGGCTTGGGCACAGGTGGGTGCTGCAGAGCGGGTCACGGAGCGCTGCCCCTCTGGGTGGGGCCGACACGGCCACATGGTGATCTCTTCCCATCACCAGGGCCTCAGTCTTCCTGGGAGGGTCTGGGTGGTGTGTCTGTACACGCCCTCAGCCCCCCTGCTGGGTCCTTCTCTCCAAGCTCCGGGCTGGACTCCTGGGAATCCGCCCCTCAGGGCATGGGCGCGGTGGGGCTCATGTGCGGGCTCCGCCACTGTTCCCAGCTGGTCTACACTGCCGGGGGCTCCAGCCGCTGTTCTCAGCTGGTCTATACTGCCGTGGGCTCTGGCCACTGTTCCCAGCTGGTCTACACTGCCGTGGGCTCTGGCCACTGTTCCCAGCTGGTCTACACTGCCGTGGGCTCCGCCACTGTTCCCAGCTGGTCTACACTGCCGTGGGCTCCGCCACTGTTCCCAGCTGGTCTACACTGCCGTGGGCTCTGGCCACTGTTCCCAGCTGGTCTACACTGCCGTGGGCTCTGGCCACTGTTCCCAGCTGGTCTACACTGCCGTGGGCTCTGGCCGCTGTTCCCAGCTGGTCTACACTGCGGTGGGCTCTGGCCGCTGTTCCCAGCTGGTCTACACTGCCGTGGGCTCCGCCACTGTTCCCAGCTGATCTATACTGCCGTGGGTTCTGGGCCGCTGTTCCCAGCTGGTCTACACTGCCGTGGGCTCTGGCCGCTGTTCCCAGCTGGTCTACACTGCCGTGGGCTCTGGCTGCTGTTCCCAGCTGGTCTACACTGCCGCGGGCTCTGGCCACTGTTCCCAGCTGGTCTACACTGCTGTGGGCTCTCTCCACTAGGCGGTGCTTGTCGGAGCTTGTGGGTCTTATATTAGGGGCTGGGTGAGAGCTGGGCTGACGTGTTTTGTTCTGCAGCCGAGGTCAACCTGCCTACTCTGAGCCCACAACCTCGCCCCAGCCACACGTGAGCAGGCCACGGGCACCAGGACTCTGCCGCTGCAGTTGCGGGCCGGCCAAGCTTGGGGTCAAGAGACGGCGCCACGGCTGAGCCGTGAGGGCCCGGAGGCTCCTGTCCTGAGCTGGGCCATCGCCCTGGGCCCCTCATCCTCCGCCACATGCAGTGGTGCAGGGGCTGGGGCCCGCGTGGCCCACAGCATCTCTCGCCCTGGCCCTGGCAGGGCCGCGCTGTGTCCTTCCCTGATCCAGCCGGGGCTTCCCGGACGGGCGGTGCCAGGGGGACGGCCTTAAGCCTGGAGCCCCAGGGGTCACTGCTGCTCCTCAGCACGTGGCCAGGGCAGAAGCCTTGCCACGGCCCCCTTCCTAGCAAGAACCTGTTTTCCGCCAACATTTTTCGGGACGCTCAGGGTCCACCACGCTGCTGCCCATAGAGTGGGACGACCCCGGGAGAACCCCCCCCACTCCCCCGCCGCCCGGCAACGGCTTCTCAGCCCGTCACTGCGCAGGCCGGGCAAGGCTCCACTGCCCCACAGTGCTGAGCCCAGCCCGCTGCTGCCCACGCGGTCCGCGGCCCAACCTGCCTCTGCCCACGCTGCGTGCCTGGGTGTGAACTGGCGGCAAGCCCGAGGTTGTGACTGAGCGTGTGCGCTAGTGGGTCACAGGAACACCTCCCCTTACGCCAGCATCACCCACTGGCACGTGCACCCTGGGTCCGCCTGCCCTGGGGGTCCCCGGCGTTGTTGAGCTGCACACGGCCAAGCCTGTCCGGGGTGTAGAGGCGGCTCTGGGGCCGGGACGGAGAGGGGGGGGGGAGGCCGCCAGGGGCGGGGGCGGGGCAGTACCTGCCGCTTCTCCCGCAGGTGCCCACATTCATCGGCTCTCTCGGGGAGGGGAGGCACTCTGGGGCAGCAAGGCCTGACAGGAGGCGCCAGTGGGGACGGCCTTGAGCCTGGAGCTGCTCGTGCCCTCTGACCTTCTAGCACCTTCTTCCGGGGGCCACAGCAGACACTGGCCACAGCTGCGACTGGCTGCGCCTGTGTTCTGGGCTCACCAGCAGCTCGGCCCTTCCCTCAGCTCTGACCACCGTTGTGGGGTTCAGGAGAACAGCCCCGAAGACGGCTCGGGTCAGGGGTCGGCTGCCCTCCCAGGGAGGCCACAGCTGGTCACCCCTGCCCACTCCCATCACCATCAAAGGGACACTGAGGGTCTTGCAGGTCTGGGCCCTGGCGGCCCTTTGACATTAGGGAACAAGAGCTCCAGGAAGGGCGACCAGGGGCCGGCCCGCCCAGGGCTGAGCTGGGGGTCTGACCCAGGCTGGGCGTGTCTGGCTCAGGGGCGCTGCCCCTCCTGGGCCACACCTCCTGGCTGCTGGAGGGCACAGCCCAGAGCTGCCCACATGGCCCCTGCTGTGTGTCCGTAGCCATGGCAACCGGGACACCACAGCAACACTGTGAGACGGTCACATGCTGCCGAGTGTTTGGACACAGACACTTTCTCCAGATGGGCTTTCCTTAATTTAAGTCAACAAACCGATCTGGGAGCACCTACATACACTGCGTGTTTGGGCCCCGCACGGGTCGGAGGACAGAGAACCTGCACGGTGTGCCCGGGGCTGTGTGGATGCGGGGGTCTTGCAGTGTGTGGGGGTCTGCACGGCGTGTGCAACTGTCTATACAGCGTGCGTGGGGGTCTGTATGGCGTGGGGGGGTCTGCACGGTGTGTGCACTGTCTATACAGCGTGCGTGGGGGTCTGTATGGCGTGTGGGGGTCTGCCCGGCGTGTGCACCTGTCTATACAGCGTGCGTGGCGTCTGTATGGCGTGGTGGGGGGCCCAGACGGCGTGGTGCATTGTCTATACAGCGTGCGTGGGGGTCTGTATGGCGTGTGGGGGGGGCCTGCACGGCGTGTGGGGATCGACATGGCATGCCAGGGGTCTTAGGGCGTGGGGGGGTCTGAGACGGCGTGTGCACTGCCTATACAGCGTGCGCGGGGGTCTCTATGGCGTGTACAAGCCTGTGGTGTGTAGTGCAGTGTGTGCGTGTCTGATCTACACATATGTGTAGCCATGTACATGCTGTGGTGTGTACGTCTGGCACACACGGGTACAGTGTCCATGTGTGTGCTGTGTCCGTGTGTGCACACGTGACTCCCCCTCGAGCCAGGGCCCAGCGCGAGGCCGTGGCCGGTCCCCTGCAGGCCGCACAGGCCCCAGAGCGCTGGGAGACTTGAAAGGCGCCCATCCCCTCCTTTTCATCAGCGGCGGCGCCGAGGGGCCGGTGCCCCCGTCTCAGCTGCGCCCGCCGCCCGCACTGTGCCGGTGACGGAGGCCAGACGCCCCTCCATCTGTCGGCGGCTGGAGCCACCCGGCCCGGCTTCGGGCTGCTGCTCAGCCACTGGAGACGCTTCAGGGCCTGCAGTTTCTCCAGGCCACCGGTGCCCTCCGACAGACGGACCGGACAGGGGAGGGCTCGCTGGACACTGCTCCCTGTCTATCTCCTGCTGCTCAGAGTGGGCACAGAGAAAATGGGAGTGAAGTTTACATTCATTCCCATTGGACAGAATTCTGTCCAATGTGTATTCTGTCCACTCCCACGGACAGAATGCAAACTGTCCACCACGTGCCTGTGGGCCAGAAAATCCCGCCAGAGACGAAGCGAGCTGGGCAGAACGTCCCCTGCAGCTGCGCACGGCAGGCGGCCAGACAGACATGTAAGACTGGGCGGGGGTCGGGCAGAGCTCTCTGGCCTTGGCACGCTGCAGTCCCCGAGTCCAGGCACAGTGGCCTCCCTGCCCTGGCTGCGGCCGGCATCTGCCTACTCAGCCACTGCTTCCGAGCCCTGCAACCCGCAGAGACTCGCAGGCTCTGAGGGTGACCTCGAGGTTTCCATGTCAGAGCAGCAGTGACGTCCTGCCCACTGCACTGAGGAGTGACGCCCTGCCCTCTGCACCGAGGAGTGACGTCCTGCCCTCCTCACAGAGGAGTGACGTCCTGCCCACTGCACTGAGGAGTGACGCCCTGCCCTCTGCACCGAGGGAGTGACGTCCTGCCCACTGCACCGAGGGAGTGACGTCCTGCCCTCCGCACCGAGGAGTAACGTCCTTCCCACTGCACTGAGGAGTGACGTCCTGCCCTCTGCACCGGAGGAGGACGTCCTCACACTGCACCGAGGAGTGACGTCCTGCCCTCCACATCGAGGAGTGACGTCCTGCCCAATGCACCGAGGAGTGACGTCCCTGCCCAATGCACCGAGGAGTGACGTCCTGCCCAGTGCACCGAGGAGTGACGTCCTGCCCAGTGCACCGAGGAGTGACGTCCTGCCCACTGCACCGAGGAGTGACGCCCTGCCCACCGAGGAGTGACGTCCTGCCCAATGCACTGAGGAGTGACGCCCTGCCCAATGCACCGAGGAGTGACGTCCTGCCCACTGCACCGAGGAGTGACGCCCTGCCCTCCGCACCAAGGAGTGACGTCCTGCCCACTGCACTGAGGAGTGACGTCCTGCCCTCTGCACCGAGGAGTGACGTCCTCACACTGCACCAAGGGAGTGACGTCCTGCCCTCTGCACCGAGGAGTGACGTCCTGCCCACTGCACCGAGGAGTGACGTCCTGCCCTCCACATCGAGGAGTGACGTCCTGCCCACTGCACCGAGGGGAGTGACGTCTTGCCCTCCACATCGAGGAGTGACGCCCTGCCCAATGCACCGAGGAGTGACGCCCTGCCCTCCGCACCGAGGAGTGACGCCCCTGCCCACTGCACTGAGGAGTGACGTCCTGCCCTCCGCACCGGGGAGTGACGTCCTGCCCACTGCACTGAGGAGTGACGTCCTGCCCTCCACATCGAGGAGTGACGCCCTGCCCTCCACATCGAGGGAGTGACGTCCTGCCCAATGCACCGAGGAGTGACGTCCTGCCCAATGCACCGAGGAGTGACGTCCTGCCCTCTGCACCGAGGGAGTGACGTCCTTCCCACTGCACCGAGGAGTGACGCCCTGCCCACTGCACGGAGCTATGCCCGGGGGGGTTGCTGGCAGTCAGGTGGGGACAGTGAGGCCAGTGTTGGCACTTCTGTGAGGACACCAGCTCTGGCCAAGCTTTTATTTTTTTTTGCTTTTTTGGGTCACACCCGGCATGCTCAGGACCTGGACTCTTTCCTCTGGCCCCGAGGGCACAAACAGACACTCAGCGATCTCACCTCCCGACCCTGCTGCAGGAAGTGATTCCCGGTAAGCCCCGTCCGAAGCAACAGCCACAAGGAAAGAAGCTTCGTGCCACCAGCCTGGCGGCCATGGTGCTCACCCGGCCCCGAAGGTGAGGGCAGAGACCAAGCGGCTGCATGTAGGGCATGGACAGGGAAGGAAAGGGAAGTCGGTCAGGAGTGGACGGTCGAGACTCGAGCAAGCAACGGGCAGCAGGGGGTCACTCCGGGACAATCCCTGACAGGCAGGACGTGACACATCTCAAGATCCCAATCACACCAAGATGTGGTGAGCGGCTCAGCACAGGCGCAGACACACCTGCCTGAGCTCCAGGGTCCCGTGGTCCATGCTCGCAGCGCGCCTGTGTCCACTCCACAGCACCACAGCCTGGCCAGCACTGGCCTCTCTGCATGTGGGTCTACCCAGAGGCCCTAGCTCTGCCGTGTCTGACCCGAGATGGCCGCAACGGTGCTGACATCTGTCCCTCTGTGGCATCAGAGCTAAGCTGCCCCTCTGTCACTAGGGAGAGCCAAGGACTCTGCTCAAGGGTGGCTGTCCCCGGAGAAGGGCGCCCGGGCGCACAGAGCCGCCTGCAGCATGGCCAAGGGCGTCTCCTGCATCACGCAGCTCCGCAGAGACAAACAGTTCTTCTGATTTTCATTCTCTCGAGCCTGGGAACCGGCACTAGCCCCACGCGGGCAGGGGCTGTCAAAGCCGCCTGCAGCCCCTCCACAAGCTCCACGCTGCTGGAGGGAAAGTCGGGCAGAGCTGTCCGGTCGGTCACTGTCCTTGCCTGAGGCTCCTGGACCGACCTCCCGTCCGCCCCTGTCAAACTGTAGCACGGGCGGCAGCGGCACGACGCCGACTCTGGGAGCCGAGCTCTATCCCCTGGGCCTTGCAGCACCGCCCTAGGCCCGGCCGGCTGCGGGAACCTGGGTCATCTGCCAGGTCTGTGATGGCGGGTCTGGAGCCCGGTGACAGCCCAAACTCAGTCTGCACCGCGCAAGGGAGGACACACACCGGCCCAGCCCCTGGGGCCCTGCTGTCCCCCCAGAACCTGGTCTGCGTCTGCCCCGGAACCTGGGCTCAAGGGCTGACACACCCAGCCCCCTGGCCCAGGAGGTGCCTGTGAGCCCACGGGGGTGATGTGGGACCCCAGGGTGGCTGTGGGCTCAGGAGCGCGGCTGCAGCCCGGAGGCGCTGCACGCTCCCAACTGTGGCTGAGGAGGCCCCCTGGCAGCCCAGTGTCCCCTTGGCCAGCCGCTCTGTGGGGGGGGGGATCCTGCTGCCTCGAGCACGGCCATGGCGCCCTCTGTTGGCCAGTGTCCATGCAGCCGAGCCACGCTGGCTTGGGAGAACCTGTTTCCCGTTCAGACAGGTCAGGGCAGCTGAGGACAGCTGAATCGGAAAGCGGTACCTGTCAGAGGCAGGGACCCCCCACCCGGGAGGTGCAGACCCCCGCAGGGGTGCCAGGTATCAAATCTGGGCTGGCGGCAAGGCAGGTGCCCACCCCACGGCTCTGGCCCCAGCCCGCTATATTTTCAAGGAGGAAAAACCAGGGAATTTGGCAGATCGGGAAAAAGACGCAGTGAAGCACAGGGGTGGGGGGTGGTCCGAGTGCGGTTGCCGCAGCCCTGCTCGGAGCCCTCAAGCAGGGCACGGGAGGGGGCACCCAGGCTGGCGCTATGCAGCCGCCGCCGAGCACTGCAGGCAGAGCACCCGCCCGGCACCTGTCACACGTGCAGGTGCTCTCTGGGGACGCACCTGGGTGCACAGGGGAGGGAACCGGCCACACAGCTCTACCCTGGCCCACTGCACCGAGGAGTGACATCCTGCCCACTGCACCGAGGAGTGACATCCTGCCCTCCACCTCCACATCCTGCCTTCCTGACCTTGTCCAGTGATGCCCGCCAGGTTGGGAGGTGCGATCAGCCTCACCCCAGCTGCCTCAATTTGGCCCCATCGATCCGGTGGACGGTCACTTCGCCCGACCTCAAGCCTGCAAAGTGTCCTGGTACAAGCCCAATACGTGCAGCCCCTCCCCTGCCTCCAACCAAGCGGGTGGGGAAGCCCCTGAACGCCGCAGGTGCTGGGGAGGGGTAGCCGCCCCTCACCCCTGTTTAACAGACATCAAAACGGTCCCGTACAGGGCGAGGGAAAAGTGCGGCTGTAAAATGGAGAGAGGAGAGAGCAGCGTGCGATGCCCCGAGGAAGGCCCAGCCCTGTAACACAGCAGAGCCACTGGTCAGCCACTCCGACATGCAGCACTTTAATAGGTCACTCAAATATTTATTCCCTCACACACGTTTGCTTCCGGCAGGCAGGCTGGGGTGGGCAGTGCCCCACGCTGTCCCCCTGGCCCTTAGGCTGTGGCCCCGCCAGGCTGCCTTCGTGGGCCAGAAGCCACTGCTTTATGCCAGAGCCCCCAGAGTACTGGCCCACGGCGCCGCTGCTGTGGATCACACGGTGACAAGGGACGAGGACGGGAACCTGAGAGAGAGAGAGAGAGAGAGAGAGAGAGAGAGAGAGAGAGAGAGAGAGAGAGAGAGAGAGAGAGAGAGAGAGAGAGCAAGGTTAGGCTCCTCGGCGTCTCATGGGCCGTGAGGGATGTGGGCCCCAAGGAGAAGGTGGGGCTGGCATCCCTTGGAGCCTCGGTGGGTGCAAGCGGGGGACACGGGCTTTTGTTGAGAATGACAAATGTACAGTGGAGAGCTACGTGTCCACTCCAGGGCAGCGTGGCCACTGACACGGAACTTGGCCAGGACCCAGGGTGTGGGGGGTGAGACAGTGTCCCAGGCTGTGTCACTGGAGTGACCTGGGCTGCCTCCGAGGCCCTAGAAGGGCAGAGTCACCTGCTGGGGCAAGGGTCACCTGCTCCCACCCAGGGGCCCTGCTCTATCCCCTTGAAGCCCAGAGCCAAAGTGTCCACGGAGACGCCAGGTGCTGGCCTTGGCTGCACCGAGCTGCGCGCCCGACACCGGAACCCACCTAGCAGCGTGGCAGCACCAGCGCCGCCAGGAGCGAGCCCTGCACGGCCCCGTGCTCAGAGCCAGCTCCCAGAGGGAGGCCGCGACGCTGAGCCCAGCCTGACCCTGTCTGCCATGGGCACGGCTGTAAAGGGGCCCAGCCAGTGCCAGCCCAAGTGCCCACGTGGGGACCAGCAGAGCACCTGCAGGACTGCCTGGGGGCTCGGCGCCCACGCACGGTTAACCCCAGGGTGACACGGGTGTCTGACACCCAGCTAACACCCCGCCAGCAGCAAGGGGTCCCGGGAGTCAGAGTCAGCGCAGGGTTCCCGCAGGGCAGAGGGGACCCTGGGGGAGCCTCAGCACAAAGGAGTCACCGCTCTGCCCACGGGTTAGCCTCCACGTCACGGCGCCATCCTGGGGCGACCGGGAAGTCGTGGCCCGGCCCAGGCTGGGCCACGCTGGACGCCCTCCTCCCGGGTGACCTCCACCCCGAGATGCCGCTTGTGGCCTTCACTGGAGTGCGGACGGGGGCGGCCCCCTGAATCCCCGGCAGCACCAACCTGCTTTCAGACTATTAAAGTAACGAAACCGCTCAGATTTCTGGGGCCTGCTTCACAGACGCCTGCCCTGCCGGGGTCCTCGGGAGCCCGGGCTGCATGAAATGTGATTTTTATCAATAACCAGGAAGCTCATCATATCACAGCCACATTGAAATCTTCACGCTGTGAAATCTAATTCATCCAATACTCGGATCCGTCACTTAGCCAGGCCCTTTCTCAAACGCTCTAAAACTTCCAAACCCATAGATTTGTCTCCAACGAAAAGAACAGGAAGGGGTCTGCCGGTCAATAACGGGATCCCTCTGATTCCAGGCCCGGCTGAATATTTCTTCCTAGTTCTCCTTTGTTCTGGGCAGCTGCCGGGGGCGAGTGCTCGCTTTCACTCGCTGGCCTCATCAATACCTAAATCCTGGCGAGCAAGTGACACCGGGAAGCCGTAATCAATACCTCCCGCGCGGTTTTTTCTTCTGGTCAAATGGTTCAGCCTCACTGACAGGCCAGACACTTAGAACATGATGCTAAATCTTTATCACAGCCATCCGGTGACTGGCAGAGCAAGACTCCGGGGGTCATTAACGCTCTGGGCGACCTGTGAATAAACTGACTCCTCAGGAATGCGTCTGTTTAGGGAAAGGTGGGGGAGCGACTCTGGGCCCCGAACTCAGCTCCCAGAACTGCGTTTAGCCAGTTCTGTGGGGGCGGTGGCAGATGGCTGGACCTCTGGACTGGAAAGGAGGCCAGCGGGGAGGCCACAGGGGGGGCCCTCCCTAAGCTCCTGCGGGGACACTGCCTGGGTCAGTGCTGGCCAAGGCCCCTAAGGACTCACAAGGGCTCTGGCCGCTTGTCCTGCTGCTCCTGGAGGTGCAGGACGTTCTCCGGAGCCGGACACGGGCGTCTGCAGTGACCACAACCCCGCCATGCTGCTATGGCCCCTCCAGGCTCCTACGCACCATCCAGCCCCGCCGAGAGGCTCTGGGGGCAGGGCAGCGTGTGGCGGGGCCTCAGCTCAGCGTGTCCCCAGGCCAGTGGACAGTGTGTGTGGTGCAGGAGTGAACAGGGGTGTGTGTGTGCTGTGCGATACGTGTGTGTACAGGGGTCGACTGTGGTCGACTGTGGTCGTGTATGTGAAGGCATCAACTGTGTGTGTGTGAGTGTGTGTGTGTGGCGCTTACATACATGTGCAGGATCCATTGGTGTGTCTGTGTGTGACCCTGTGTGTGGGGGGACTGTGTGGCCGACTCGACTGTCCCCTCCTGCACACTGGGGGGGTCGGCAGGGCATCGGGCTTGCGGCCGCCCTGGGCTGCAGTACATGGGGCCCCCGCAGGGGCCTGTTCCTGGCTCCCGCCCTGCACATGACCCCAGGACAGACGAGGGGTGCAGGGAGCACCTGGGTGCTGTCAGCGGCCCGTGGGTGTCCACCTCCCGGGCGCAGGGATGGGCAACGTGGCCAGCAAATGACCAGGTCCCTCCGGTGCTGTGAGGTGCCGCCCCAGCAGGGTGGACATTGGGACGGCCACTTTCCTTCTTCCACGCTCCTCCTGATCAGGGTGTCGGTAGGCGGACACCGTGGAGGACTTTGGGGTACAGAAAAGTAACCTGACCACTGTCTGCAGTTGGGGTCAGCTGTCCGAGCTGGAGCCATGGTGCACAGGCCACCCTAGCCCACACCCAAGAGCAGGCTTGGGGACACGCCAGCACCAGCCCGACTTACAGGGTCGGACGAGCCCCACCAGCCCACACCCAGCGCGGTGCTGGCCCCTACCGGGTTGCTTCTCATGGCGTTTCCCACGGCCCGCGCTGCCTTGGGGCTGCCCTGCCAGAGCCGCTAACTGCTGGTACGACACCACGTCTCCGGGCTTCACGGCTTCCTGCAGCTTCCACAGCACCTGCCCGGTGAAGGAGCCTGAAACAGGAGAATGTTGGGGGCGGTCGGCAGCTGCACGGTCCCGGGAGGGAGGGTCAGATTCGTGAGGGCTGGAGGCTAGGTGCCCACTCACAGCCACCCCACTGCCCCGCGCTCCACACGAAACCCTGTGATGGGGCACAGACGGCTGAGCCGGGTGACTGTGGACACGGACATGGACACCCACGGACACAGGCGGGCAGGACACCGGACACAGGTGCCCGTGGACACAGAGGCTGGACTGAACAAGCATCTGCAGTCAGGACACCAGACACGGGGCCACGCCCAGGCTCCCCGACCTCTGAGCACTGCTGGGGCACCCTGGATTCTCAAACATCACTCAGGGCCTGCTTGGCCGAGTACCCTTGGGAGTGTCCCCCGGCCCCGAGCAAGTCTGGGAGCACCAGCCCTGCAGAGCAACGCCGAGGAGCACGGGCGGGGCGCTGGGCACAGCTGCACACAGCTGCCCTCACTCCAGGCTGGCCGGGCGGGCTGCAGCTGCCCTTGGTGTCTGGGTGTGGCAGGAGGGCCAGAAGCGTTGGCATGTGGAGGAAGAGGGTTGAAACGCCACCCGTGTCCCAGCAGGGGCTCATGGATTTGGACACAGAGCTGGGCGCCGGGCGGGCGGGTGCTCTGGGGTAGCTGCCACGGGCGGGTCTCTGGGCAGGAAGCAGCCTCGAGTGTGGCGACGGTGCCAAGCTGGCAAAGTGCGATCTGGTTCTCAAAGGAAACACGCCTGCCCACGTGTGTCACATAATAAACTCACTCCGTAACTGCGGGGAACAGTAATCGCTTTGCCGGGGAAAAAAATTGTTTGGTCTTTATTATAACATTAAGCAAATTAAACATCAGCATAATCCAGGTGATACTAGAACAGGGTCATCAAAGAAATTAACTTTGTTGTTCATTAATTTACACGGATTAGCAGAGGTCAGAGAGACAGCGGATGTGCTCTTGGATTTTATGATATAATTTCAAACTGCACCATTCGGCACGGGGGAGTTTGGGGTTAATCAGACCGATTTGTCCTTTTAATTGCTTTCTATTCAAAGAAAATTCATTAGATAATGTTCTCTTCAAAATTCATGAATCAATTTAACTGGAAGAAACCACATTAGGAGCTTCAGGTTCATTAGCGCAGTTTTGTTCTGGCGCTGGCTGGGCGGGTTTCCTTAGGCAAACAGGCTCTGCTGCGGGAACCAAACAGTCCATCGGCGCCCGCCGTGCCAGGCCCAATTCACAACTAAGAAGCTGACGGAGTGCCAGCCGGGCTGCGGTCACTAGCTCTTGGGACAGCTATAGTGGACAGCCCCGCAGCCGCTGGACACTGAACAGCAGCGACTGTGTCTTGCCTCTGGGCCCCAGAGGGGACAGTGCCCAGGTCTCTAGAACTTTCTGCGCCTATGCAAATGACCGCAGACTAGACGCAAACTCGGTGTGAGATAGTGCTTCTGCGACCACTGAGCTTCCCAGCACCGTCCGTGGCGACAGCACCAGGGCCCAGCGCACCTTCCCTGCAGCTGTGAGGGTGCACCCACTCAGCAGGCCGGGCGCGGCTGTCCCTCTGACTGCCGGGTACCTGCCGGCGGCAGGCTGGGAGAAACAGCCGGAAGAACACGCCATTTAGCAATCAGACACAGCGTCTTCTGAGTGTTTCTGAAAACTCAATTTCACCCTGCAGGGAGCGAATGCATTAATTAGCTGCAGCAGCTGCAGAGAAAGCGCCTCTAGCCTAACCTGGCCAGAGGCGGTGCTAAGTGCTCTGCGTCCAGAAGGACGCGGCAGTTTAGCTGTGAATGCACGGTGAGATGTAGTTGAGTCCGCCTGGGAAAAATAGCCCCACCGAGGAAAAAACACATTTCCCTGAGGATGAGGTGAGCCGGGCACTTGGTCAGTGTCTCGCCTGTTTCCTGGGTGTGGGGAGCAGTTAAGATGTTCTCTCTCTCTCTCTCTCTCTCTCTCTCTCTCTCTCTCTCTCTCTCTCTCTCTCTCTCTCTCTCGCGCCCCGACACTCGCGGGAGTCTGCTCTGGGTACCCCCTCCTGCCTGGGTGCTTACACAGTGCTTATGTGGTACTTAGGTGGCACTTGCATGGTGATTAAGTGGTACTTGTGTGGTGCTTGCACGGTGCTATATGGTACTTATGTGGTGCTTGCATGGTGCTCATGTGGTGCAATGTGGCGCTTGCCCGAGCGTGGGTGGTGCCACATGGCGGGCATGGGGTGAGCCCAGCCTCAGTGGGGGGGGGGGGGCAGCTGCTTCTTCTCTGGCTCCTGCCTTTTTCTCAGGGGTCACTGAATCACGGCCGGAGAGCCAGCAAGGCTGAATTCTGAAGTCCGCCCTGCTTGGACTACACATGTGGCTGGGCCTTTTCCGACACTGGGTGGGAGACGGCGTCTGTGTCACGGTCCCCAGGCTTCTGTGCACTCCCACGCTCCGGCGGCAGTGACTGGGTTGGGGGTGCAGACTCCTGAGGTGCGCCGGGACCCCAGCCCAGGTACGCAGATGTTGCCGCAGCAGAGGCCGCAACTCAGGGTACTGCAGGGTCCTGCAGCCCCGCCCGTGCCTGCCGTGTTTGAGGTTGTCGCTGTCCGCAGAGGACGCCTGTTGGCAGAGGACAAGCTGTGAGTCGGGGTGTAGTGGGAGTCGGGAGCAGCTGAACCACAGCACGGCGGCACCCCCAGGGCTCCGGCACACTGGGTCAGGAGCCATGTGCTGTCACATCAGAGCAGACGACACTTTCCAGAGCAAGCCTGGGGAAACACACAGAGAAGAGTCGGTCCAGGAAACGTGGCAGGGAGAGGGCGGTCAGCAGGGGGAGAGAACGGTCAGCTGGGAGAGGGTGGTCAGCCGAGAGAGGATGGTCAGCTGGGAGAGGACGGTCAGCCGGGAGAGGGCGGTCAGCTGGGGGAGAGGGCGGTCAGCTGGGAGAAGGTGGTCAGCAGGGGGAGAGGGCAGTCAGCCAGGGGAGAAGGCAGTCAGCCGGGAGAGGATGGTCAGCTGGGAGAGGATGGTCAGCCGGGGAGAGGGCGGTCAGCCGGGAGAGGGTGGTCAGCCAGGAGAGGATGGTCACCCGGGAGAGGGCGGTCAACCAGGGGAGAGGGAAGTCAGCTGGGGAGAGGGCAGTCAGCTGGGAGAGGATGGTCAGCTGGGAGAGGATGGTCAGCTGGGAGAGGGCGATCAGCCCAGCTCACATTGTCTGTCCCCCATGGCCCCTGGAAAGCTTGTGTAGGATCCGGCACAGAGGCAGCAGAAGGTTGGAAACATGGACCGTGGGCAGTGTCCTGTCCTCCAAGGCCTGATGGACCGTGGGCAGTGTCCTGTCCTCTGTGGCCTCACGGACCGTGGGCAATGTCCTGTCTCCGTGGCCTCACAGACCACGGGCAGTGACCTGTCCTCCGTGGCCTCAGTGGAGCTGGCGGTGGCCCTGGCAGTGGCCGGCCTCCTGCTGCGGGCTGGACTGGACATTCTGCGGCATCTCTGAGCCCCCAAACCATCTCGTGGGTGCCAGAGAAGGGCCGGGACGTGAGTCAGTCAGGAGAGCCATAGAGCCGGCCGGAGGTGAGCAGACCCTGCTCTCGTGGCCCTGGAGGTGCTGCCTCAGGGAGCTCGTGCTCAAGACTTGGTGTCCCCTGTCTCTCTTCTCCGTGAGCAGCCACGAGGGGTTGTCATGCAGAATCAGTGTCAGAAGAGAATAATTAGAATATCTTCAAAGATGTTGAGGGTAAGAAGTTGTAAAGGAAAATTTTCACATTGTAATTAAAGGACTGGATTATATACGCCTTCAAAAAAAAACGCTGAAGCACAGAGTCCGAGGAGTGGGTGGTCTTGGGAGGGTCTGGGGGGCTCAGATGGTGCCAACTCTGAGCCCTCAGCCCTGAGCTGTCAACACAGAGACCAAGAGGAGACCAGAGCCGGGCTGTGGCCGGGTCCTGCCTGCCCGCAGCAGAGGCAGGAGTGACACAGAAGCCACGGAGCCCACGCTGGAACCAAGGTGCGGTGCAGCCAGGCTGGCCGGCCAGGCACCAATGTCAGCGCTGCCATGGGAAGGGCCCGAGCCGGGAGTGGAGGTTGATCACGCTCAAGGGAAACAGACAGTCCGGAGACGCAGGATCCGGGCAGGCGGGTCGCACGCCACGTGGTGATATTGGTAATAAAAATGCCCTGTGAGGGGCTGGAGAGCTGGAGCTGGGCTTGGTGTGGCACTTGCTTGCGGCGGACCCTTCTGGCCCTGGTCCCTGGCAGCAGGTGCAGGAGGAAGGCCCACACACTGCCGAGGACCCAGGGCCTGGTTGGCTGACCATCACCAGGAGGGGCCAGGGAGCAGCCCACCATGACCTAAGGGGAGATTCTGTGTTTCAGTGCAGCACAGAAACCAGCATCGGGAATGAACCACAATGTAGAATCTGCTTCCCATGGACCCGTGGCAAGAGCCCTGAGACCAAGGCAAATAGAAAAGCAGGAAATGTTGGCCTCAGACCAGTGTGGCCACAGAGACGGGCAGGTCCAGAGAAGGAGCTGCAGGAGGGTGAGGAAACACAGCGGCGGCTCTGCACCCCCAACTCGGGAAGAAACACCAGCGCCAATCTGGGGGCCGAGCAAATGGCAGAAGGACCCCTAGAGTCGCACTCCAGACCACAGGGAGGGGAGAAAGGAACCATCCCGGGGCACCTAGGATGTGGAGGGTCGGGCGGAGTCTCCTTAGGCAACACGGAGACGAGAGGAAGTGAAGCAAAGGTAGAGCTGAGAGGAAAGAGCAACGAATGGAAATAAAGGAAGGCCCCGAGAAAATAAAGGCAGCCCCAGAAAGAATCACTCGAGTTATGGGGCTGCCGGATAAACCCTGGATGACGCCTCTGCCGGGCTCCTTGACGACGGAAGCAGGGAGTGGAGAGCTGCCGGCTAAGATTCCGACACGCACAGTCCTGCATGCGGGCCAGGGCCTGGGCTCATATCTGTACGCGTGGACCAGCGCCTGGGCTCATATCTGCACGTGGCCCAGAGCCTGCACTCATATCTGACACGGGTCAGAGCGCAGAATTCACATCTGCAACGAAGGTAGCAAAAGTATTGATTCCAGCTGAGATCATAAATGTTAAGTAAGGAAACACTAGAATCCCTTGAGTAATTACTACGAAAACTCTACTACAAAGCAGTCATAATTAAAACAGCATGGTATTGGTAAAGAGACAGACCCGTAGATCTATGGAATAGAACTGTATATCCTGAAACACACTCTCAAATATACGATCACTTAGTCTTTGATAAAGGAGCAAAAAATATTAAGTGGAGCAAAGAAAGTCTCTTCAACAGTGGTGCTGAGAAAACTGGGCAGTTTTCTCAGTTAAAAAAAATGGGCAGTTTTCTACGTGGAAAAAATTAACTTAGACCTCCTTCTAACACCATGCACAAAAATCAGATGAAAATGGATTAAAGATCTCAACATCAGACATGAATCTATAAAGTACATCGAACAAAACGCTCTACAACATTGAAGTTAAAGGCATTATCAAAGATGAAACATCACTGACAAAGCAAATGGAAGCAAAGATAAACAAATGGGATCATATAAAACTGAAAAGTTTCTGCACCTCAGAGAAATGGTGATCAAGATACAGAAACAGCCCCCACACTGGGAAAGAATATTCACTCAACGCCCATCTGATAAGGGGTTAATATTCAGGATATATCAAGCACTGGTAGAACTTTTACAAGAAGAAAACAGCTAACCTCATCAAAAATTGGGAAGAAATGAACAGAAGCTTCTAAAAAAGAAGAAATTCAAATGGCCAAAAGGCATATGAAAAAGTGCTCTTCATCATTAATCATCAGGGAGATGAAAATCAAAACAACAATGAGGTATCATCCCACACCACAGAGACTGGCACACATCTAAAAGAGCAAGAACAACCAGTGCTGGGGTGATTGGGAAAAGGGACTCTCATCCACTGTTGGTGGGAGTGCTGACTGGTCCAGCCCTTTGGGAAAACAATATGGACATTCCTCCAAAAACTAGACATTGAGCTCCCATTTGACCCAGCAATACCACTCCTGGGAATATACCCTGGAGACCCAAAAACACATAACAGAAACACCATCTGCACTTCCGTATTGGTCACAGCTCCATTCATGATAGCCAGAGTCCGGAAACAACCTAAGTGCCCGAGAACAGAAAACTGGATAAAGAAAATGTGGTACATCTACACAATGGAAAACTATGCGGCTGTCAGAAAAGACAAAGTCAAGAGATTTACCTGCAAATGGATGGACATGGAGACTATCATGCTGAGTGAAATTAGAAGGAAAAGGACAGATACAGAATGACTGCATTCATTAATGGGATATAAATATATACCAGTGTTCTACTAATGCTGGGAAATGCTAATGCCAGACTGAGTGTTGAATGTATATTCAACTGAGTATTGAATGTACACAAAGGGATTTACATGATAATCTCTAAATGTCTGTAGGGCAAGACACAATGTGTAAGAGGAGAGACAGAGACACAGAGAGACAGAGACAGAGAGAGAGGAAAAGAAAAAGTGCCTGCTATAGAGGCAGGCTGGGGAGGGGGAGGGAATGTGGGGACTCTGGTGGTGGGGAATGTGCACTGGCGGAGGGACGGGTGTATGGAACACTGCACGGCTGACCCAATTATGAATATCTTTATAACTGTGTATCTCACGGGTATAATAAAAAAATCTGGAGGAGATGAGAAAAATATATAAAGAAAAATATAACAGATAGCTCAAAAGAAAGGAAAAAGAATATAAAAATCAGTGGTAAAAGCAATAATACATTACATAACATTACATGATAACATTACATCATAACATATTACATCATAACGCATTAGATCATAAGTAAAACATACAGCAAAGCCCATCACTAAATATAACCATGTTAATCACCAGGTTGGAGAAAGACGACACAACTAGACCGACGAGGACCAGGATTTAAGATAACCGAAGTGCGCTCTGCAAGAGACCCCTTTAAACAACAGCTGTAGGTGGCTTAAAAGTGAGACGATCAAGGGAGAAAGAAAGGCCTGAGCACTGATTTACAGACGTCGGCTTGGGGTGCAGAGGCTGAGAGAGCAGGGAACACGCCTAGATATGAAGACGCTACCGAGGGGGCGCAGGCCTGCAGGAGACCCGGGACCCCGAGGCCTATCTGTGCTACCCCGCAGAGGTCACCGTGGGTGAGAGAGGAGCTGAGAGAGCAGGAACCGTGGCCAGAGACGCCTCTTGGTGACTGACACAGGAGACAGAAAAACCCAGAACCAAGCAGAACTGAAGGAGCTACTAGAAATGAGATGTTAAATTATTAAAAGGAAATGATTTTTATTCATTTAAAAACAAAAGAAATGTACTTTGGGCCATGAGTGGCGATGCTCAGGGCACACTCCCGCCCAGTGCCAGGCCCGGCCGCTGGTTCTGACGGTGCTTCTGGACCACCATCGGGAGAGGGCGTATGTCCTTTCCCAATACCCTGAGCACCGCCGGGACATCCTCGAATCCAGGTTATGAAACACACCTCCACCAACTCAAAGCAATCAGACTTATACAACTTAGTCTCCGGCCACAATGGGAGTTGACTAGACATTAACAACAGAAAATAATGAAGAAATTTCCAAACATTTGGAGAGTAAATAAACTCTCCTAAATAATCCATGAATCACAGAGGAAGTCTTAAGGGAAATAAGAAAATATTGACCTGAATAAACTAAACATGTCGTCCATTACAATTTACGGGCATAACTGGAGCATACTTAAAGGATCGCTCGCAGCATCACAACGTGTATCTTAGAGAAGAAGGAAGCGACGGAGTTCGGAGCTCAGTGAAATCAAAATGAGCTCAAAAAATCAAAATGAGCTCAGTGAAATCACAATAAGAGGAAAAATGGATGCGAAAGCAGAAAGCCGTGACGCTGCGGCTGGAGAGAGGAGAGAAAAGTATGCCAGAAACGACTTCTTCAAAAAAGATCAATACATTTGCCACATTTCTGGAAGAAACCTTAGTTTCGGGAATGAAATGGGCTGCCGCTGCTCTCCGATATTAAATGGGTGAGAAGGATTTCAACAAATGACACGCGCCAACATTCACCTCACAGACAAGGACTGAACTGTCGGCAACACGCAAAACTACCAACGCGTATCCGGGAGGTAGCCAGAGTAGTCTATAACTACAAGAGAATGTATGAGAGAACCAGCACATTCCATCAAACAGTTAAAGAAGAAAGATGGTAAAATCACTGAAGAAACAGAAGAGCAAATACTTCCCAGGCATTTATGAGACGACATCCCTTTAATGTCAAAAGCAGAAAAATACAGAAACCAGGAAAGTACAGAGTCACGGACTCAGACAAACGTTTTCAACAAAATGTTGGCAAATGAAATCTAACAATGTATGACAAGACACTAAAACCAAGCGAGATTTATTTTAGGAAGGCAAGGCTGAGTCACTATTTGAAAAATTAATCTACTTGTTACCAAGATGGGCGTAGCCTGAAGAGACAGCACATACAGATGGAGGGGTGAAAACACATGCGCCACACACACACGCACACACACACACGCACACACACACACGCACAGCTCAGACACACACACACACACACAGCTCAGACAAAGGAGTGGAGAAAATGCAGTGGAAAAGAGCCTTTTCAACAACTGGTGCGCTACTAACATCACAAACCAAACACCAAAGCCAGACGCAGACCACAGACGTGCAAAAACTGACACACGGCCGGGGACGTGCCCAGCCGCCAAGGACAGGGCTGGTGCGGCGTGTGGCCCTCCAGCACTCACACCCCAACACTGCCGGTGGCGGCCTAGGTCACCCCAGCACCACGCCATCAGCCCCTGAGCTCTGCAAATGTAAGGCCCGAATCACCAAGAAAAGCATCACGAAGGACTGGCCCAAGAAGGAGGAGAGACTTGTTACCAATCTACTTGGTAACAAGTAGGCCACAGCCACACAGACGCTGGTCGAAGGGGAAGACGGGACAAGTTTATGGGCAGCAACACAGGCGTCCCCGGCAGGGAAGGGAGCTCAGGGTTCAGTTACTCGAAACCCCACCGAGCAGGAAAGAGCAGCAGCAGCCTGGGCGGGCTTCACTGAGACGCTCTCCCTGGGCGCCCAAGGGACGGGTCACTACAGTGACTGCACGGCCGGAGAAATGGCCGCACACGTATCTCATGTCCCGGGTACATGAAGGATTCCTTGAAACTCAGCAATAAGAAAATAAAGAACCCCAGTAAACTGGGAAAGGGCTGGTGGACAGCCCACTTGAGACAGCCTCGGGCAACGTCGGCGCTGTCAATCCTGACGCTGGGGAGCAGAGACCGAACCGGGGCTCCCCCTTGTGCTGGCTGGAAGCCCAAAGGGAGAGCAGCTGCCGAGAGGCGAGGCAGGGTGGGGCCACACCAGGCAGAACCCCCAACCCAGCCTGGCAAAGGAAACACAACAAACACGGGAGAGTGTGAGCACAAGTGTGTGGGCAGAGTCGGGGTGCTGGGGGGTCCCAGGGGGGGCAGAAGACTCTGTTCCAAATGCGTTAGCAACAACGGATGTGGGAGCCTCTAAGTGAGCAAGGACAGTGAGATAAAAGCCAAGGATCTGGACAGACAGACAGACACACATACACACAAGTGAGCAGAACCGTGAGAGATAATGCAGAAGGACCAGGGACACACAGACACACAGACACACACACACACACACACACACAGAGAAGCCAAGTTCTAAAGCTTGTTCCTAAGTAAAACTTTTTGTTTTGGGGCCGCACTGGCAGTGCTCAGGGCTGACTCCTGGTTCTACACTCAGGGATTGCTCCTGGCGGGCTCAGGGGTCGCCTCCTGGCGGGCTCAGGGGTCGCCCCTGGTGGCTCAGGGGTCGCTCCTGGTGGGCTCAGGGACATGTGGGGTTGTGGGGATCAAATCCGGGCAGAGCATGTATGAGGCAAGTGCCCTTACACTGTGTTCTCAGGCCCCGAGCACAATTCCTGCTGCGCCTGTCCAGCCTGGAGGGCTGTGACGATTGAAGGGCGAGATGCTGGGGGGCAGGCTGGGCAGGGCTGGGCAGGCTGGGGCGGGGGGGCAGGGCTGGGCAGGGCTGGGCAGGCCGGGCGGGTGGGGGCAGGGCTGGGCAGGCTGGGCAGGGTTGGGCAGGCTGGGCAGGGCTGGGCAGGGCTGGGCAGGGTTGGGCAGGCTGGGCAGGGCTGGGCAGGCTGGGTGGGCGGGCAGGGCTGGACTGGGCTGGGAAGGGCTGGGCAGGCTGGGTGGGCAGGGCTGGGCGGGCTGGGCAGGGTTGGGCAGGCTGGGCAGGGCTGGGCAGGCTGGGCAGGCTGGGCAGGGCTGAGCAGGCTGGGCAGGGCTGGGCAGGCTGGGCAGGCTGGGCAGGCTGGACAGGGCTGGGCAGGGCTGGGCAGGGCTGGGCAGGGCTGGGCAGGCTGGGCAGGGCTGGGCAGGCTGGGCAGGGCTGGGCAGGCTGGGCAGGCTGGGCAGGCTGGGCAGGGCTGGGCAGGCTGGGCAGGCTGGGAAGGGCTGGACTGGGCTGGGCAGGGCTGGCTGGACACTGGGGAGAGGCTCCACCCTGCATCCGAGTTGGACTCCGACATGGACCAGTGCTTGAGCTCCACAGGAGAGACCACGGCCAATATTCGCAACAGTAGGTGCCGTGACACATTCCCAACTATGGCGTCTCACTGCTCCTGCCCCAGAGCTCGCTAGCCCCCACGCCACCCACCATTCCAGTATGGGACATCCTACGCGATTCCCGGGAAGCTCAGGGAAAACGGCCATGGTCATACAGAGGAAGGGACAGGCCCAGGGAGCTAAGAGGATGAGACCATCGGGGATCTGGCAGGGCTGGGGAGGAGGCTGAAGCGTCACTCCTGGGGATCTGATTCCAGCGCCTGTGGTCCCTGAGCCCTGCCTGGGTGGCCCCGAGGCGTCCAGCCACCCGGCAGCACATCCTGGGCCTGGATTGGCTCGGGGGCCTCCGAACCTCCTGGACACAGCCTGGGAGATGCTCCCACTTCCAACGTATTATGGCAAAGGATCCTGGGACAAAGGAGAACCAGGGAAAACAAAAAGGATGGAATAAAGCACTTCGGTTCCCAACAAGGCGCCACGACACCACTGAAACTGCCACAAAAGTGTCACGGGCATAAGACGCCAGCCCGGCCCAGAGAAGGCGATTTCTTCCTCCTGGCTGACAAACGCACTGAGAAAAGAAAACCCCTTAAAGCAAGTGTCACCCGACTGCTTCTTCCTCAAGACCGAGTAAAAAGGAAAGTCATCTACTCCTTTTCAGCACTGCAGTGAAATTCGGAGCTTAGCAATCACAGCAGTTAAAAGCATGTATTTTAGGAAGAAAGAAATCGGGGTCTCTTCACAAACAATACCATTGTCTAGCGCGGAAGTGCCGGCTACTTATAGGAAAACTGTTTGAGGCGCAGGTCAGCACACAAAGTCGTTTCTATGCATCAATGGTATTTATTTACTCCAACTCATAAATCTAGTGAGTTATAAGCACAGACGGTCTAATTGGGGAGACGTGATACGTCCGCAAAGTCCCGGCATCAAGCTGTGATGCTTCACAAACTGCTCCAGAGTTTGCTTCTTTCACTCGAGTTAGAAACCTCAGGTGGAGCCAGAACAACAGAACAGGGGGAGGGCGCTTGCCTTGCACACAGCCCACCCGAATTCCATCCCCGGCATCCCACGTGGCCCCTGAGCTCTGCCGGGAGTGATCCATAACTGCAGAGGCAGAAGTAAGCCCTGGAGCATGCCGGGTGTGGCCCCCAGCCCGCCACACCCAAACAGCCTCAGACACACCAAGACTGTGAAACACACACGAAGGCAAAGCTCCGGATGACTCAAAGCAACATGAAAAAGGCAGAGTGAGTTGGGGAGTCCACACTCACGGTTTTAGGGTTCACTGCTGCTTTGCAGGGAGCTTCTAGGGGCAGACAGACAGTCACCGAGCTGCGATTCCCAAATGAGCCCCCAGCACGGGTCACAGCAGTGTTGGGCAAAGGTGCAAGACAATTGGACAGAAAAAAAAAAGCGATTTTCAAAATGTCTCAGCAGAAAACTCATCACTCACAGGTGTAACTTGGTGTGCCAAACCCGTCTTGCTATAAAAACACTCACTCATCAGATTTGGAGACTGGGCGGAGAAGAAAATCCTGACCCACAGGCAATACGGGAAGCGGGGTCCCTCGTGGCAGACCCCACACCCCGAGCCCACAGGAGATGCAGGTTCTCACAGGGCTGTGTGGGAGGCCGCCGCATCCCCGCCGCCCAGCCGGCCCATCTGTATTCACTGCCCAATCACTAGTGCGCCCACAACTTATTTAACAGAAGAATTATGCCTAAGACTTTAAGCTCAAACTTAAGGAAGCCTACAGAGAAATGATTAAACTGTGAATGTCCTGGTACGGATGTGAATAATTATGCATTAACACCATTTATCGCTCATATCATTGTCATTCAGCTCAATGCTGAGAGCTGACTTCAGAGCAGGAGCCAACGGGTTCTGAACACCACCAGAAGGAGAGAAATGCTCTGAGAACACGGAGGGGAAGAGAGACAAACACTCCGTAAGAACCGGAGGGGAGAGATACTCTATAAGAACATTAGGGGAGAGATACTCTGTAAGAACAGGGATGGGAGATACTCTGTAAGAACATGAGGGGAGAGATACTCTGTAAGAACATGAGGGGGAGAGATACTCTGTAAGAACAGGATGGGAGAGAGATACTCTGTAAGAACAGGATGGGAGAGAGATACTCTGTAAGAACATGAGGGGAGAGATACTCTGTAAGAATAGGGATGGGAGAGATACTCTAAGAATAGGGATGGGAGAGATACTCTAAGAATAGGGATGGGAGAGATACTCTAAGAACATGAGGGGAGAGATACTCTGTAAGAATAGGGATGGGAGAGATACTCTAAGAATAGGGATGGGAGAGATACTCTAAGAACATGAGGGGAGAGATACTCTGTAAGAATAGGGATGGGAGAGATACTCTAAGAATAGGGATGGGAGAGATACTCTAAGAACATGAGGGGAGAGATACTCTAAGAACATGAGGGGAGAGATACTCTGTAAGAACAGGAGGGAGAGATACTCTAAGAACAGGGAGGGAGAGATACTCTGTAAGAACATGGAGGGGAGAAATACTCTGTAAGAACAGGATATCCACGAGGACCTCTATTTTCCACATCTGGACTTCCCCCTCGTCAGAACTCCACCCAGCAGACTAGCCTATCACAGCCCGGCTCGCGCCACGCGGTTCATCAATAAATGCTGGATCTGGAGATGACTACAAGAGTATGCTACCCGCACGGCAGAGCTTGGCAAGCTACCCGTGTCGTATTTGATATGCCAGATACCAGTAACAATTATAGACCTCATTCCCATGACCTGATGGAATGGTTTGAGGCTCTTTATGTTCCTGGAGCAAGCAGGTGCCCTTGGGATCTACTTGCATGAGACAGGTCATATGGAGATGTTACTGGTGCCCACTCGAGCAAATCGATGATGAACGGGAAGACAGTGATAGCGACAGTAAAGAACAGGATGGGAGAGAGATACTCTGTAAGAACAGGAGGGGAGAGAGGTACCCTGAGGGGGAGAGAGATACTCTGAGAGGAGAGAGATACTCTGCAGAACAGGAGAGAGATAACTCTGTAAGAACATGAGGGGAGAGAGATACACTGACGGGAGAGATACTCTGTAAGAACACAGAGGAGAGAGATACTCTGTAACAACACAAGGGGAGAGAGATACTCTGAGAGGAGAGAGATAATCTGTAAGAACACGAGGAGAGAGATACTCTGTAAGAACATGAGAGAGATACTCTGTAAGAGAAACCCAAGGACTCCTGAGGAGTTCGGTTCTCAGTCCCTGGGCAGCCCCGGCATCCACAGACGGTCTACACGCCAAGCTCTTTTCTTCCCGACACTGTCCAGCCTCTCTGGGGAAGCTGATAGGAGGCAACTGGGGAGAGAAAGCCCAGCAGATTCGTGCCCAGGGCCCTGTCTGAGGGCCACAGAGAAGTCACGGGCACTGTTTGCTCTTTGGGCGAACGCGTGTCCTGGCATATGGAGCCTGAGCTGGTCAGGGGTCACAGCCCAAGCAGCGTGTCCTAGCATACGGAGCCTGAGCTGGTCAGGGGTCACAGCCCAAGCAGCGTGTCCTAGCATACGGAGCCTGAGCTGGTCAGGGGAGTCACTGACCAAGCAGCGTGTCCTGGCATACGGAGCCTGAGCTGGTCAGGGGGAGTCACTGACCAAGCAGCGTGTCCTGGAATACGGACCCTGAGCTGGTCAGGGGTTACAGACCAAGCAGCGTGTCCTGGCATACGGACCCTGAGCTGGTCAGGGGTCACAGACCAAGCAGCGTGTCCTAGCATACGGACCCTGAGCTGGTCAGGGGTCACAGACCAAGCAGCTGCTGGGATGCGGCAGTGCCGCGATGGAGCAGGCACCAGGGCTAAAGACGCGGCAGAACCTGCGCTTGGCCCTTCTGCTACTGCCCAGGACAGCCCGCGGGAGGCCACAGAACTCCCAGGAGCCACCTGCTGGTCTCCTAAGGGCCACAGCACGGGTGCCGCGAGCTGGAGTCGATACCCTGAAGTTCTTGCTGTCCACAGGCAGCTCCTTTCTCCAGGGCCCGGTCACACCTCGTAAGTGTCCCCAACTCACTCTGAGAGAATCCACCCAACCCACGGGCGGGGCTAGAGCTCCCCAGCCCTAGAGCTGGGCTGAGTTGGTCATTTCAGCCCGGGTGTGGCCAGCACACCGCAGCATGGCCATGCCGCAGCCCCCTTTGAGGCCAGCCCAGCGGGGCCTTCCTTTCTCAGGGGAGGCCGCGAGGAGGCACAGGAGCCTTCAGAGGGCTCCCAGGGGCTAATCTCAGCACCAACGCCGAGCCCTAGCTGTGGGCCATCTGCAGGAGTCCAAGGAGGTGACGCCCACTGGGTGGTGCTCAGCAAAGGCACTGCACTGGGTGACAGAGGGTTCCCGTGGGACACGGACCCTGTGGGGAGAGGGGGTGGGGGGAGGGCGGTAGAGCTGCCCCGGGGGACCCAGCTGGGCGGAAGGGGCCACTATAAGTCGCTTTCATTTTAATTTCATCATGTAAAAACATTTTATATGTTAAATCCATCGAACCCTGGGCTGGAGAGACGACCCCGTGGGCCGGCACTAGCCTTGCACAACTCCAATCCCAGTTCAAGTCCCTGCCACGCCGCATTTCCCCAGAGCACTGCCGGGAGTGACCCTGAGCTGTGAAATTCTACACAATGTAAGGACAGTTGTACTTGTGATGCGATTTTTCATGTACTTGCACAGGATTCTGTGAACTGTAGGGCCCAAATAGACTGTACCGGTGGCTGTAGGGCCCACGGAGGACTGTACCTGTGGACTGTAGGGCCCAAGGAGGACTGTGCCTGTGGACTGTAGGGTCCACGGAGGACTGTGCCTGTGGACTGTAGTCCCATGGAGGACTGTGCCTGTGGACTGTAGTCCCATGGATGACTGTGCCTGTGGACTGTAGGGTCCATGGAGGACTGTGCCTGTGGACTGTAGGGCCCGTGGAGGACTGTGCCTGTGGACTGTAGGGCCCATGGAGGACTGTATTGGTAGACTGTAGGGCCCACGGAGGACTGTGCCTGTGGACTGTAGGGCCCACGGAGGACTGTGCCTGTGGACTGTAGGGCCCATGGAGGACTGTATTGGTAGACTGTAGGGCCCACGAGGACTGTGCCTGTGGACTGTAGTCCCATGGAGGACTCTGCCTGTGGACTGTAGTCCCATGGAGGACTGTGCCTGTGGACTGTAGTCCCATGGAGGACTGTGCCTGTGGACTGTAGGGTCCATGGAGGACTGTGCCTGTGGACTGTAGGGTCCATGGAGGACTGTGCCTGTGGACTGTAGGGCCCATGGAGGACTGTATTGGTAGACTGTAGGGCCCACGGAGGACTGTGCCTGTGGACTGTAGGGCCCACAGAGGACTGTGCCTGTAGACTGTAGGGCCCACGGAGGACTGTGCCTGTGGACTGTAGGGCCCACAGAGGACTGTGCCTGTGGACTGTAGGGCCCACGGAGGACTATACCTGTGGACTGTAGGGCCCATGGAAAACTGTACCTGTGGACTGTAGGGCCCACGAAGGAGTGTGCCTGTGGACTGTAGGGCCCATGGAAGACTGTGTCTGTGGACTGCAATCCCATGGAAGACTGTGCCTGTGGACTGTAGGGCCCATGGAGGACTGTATTGGTAGACTGTAGGGCCCATGGAGGACTGTATTGGTAGACTGTAGGGCCCACGGAGGACTGTGCCTGTGGACTGTAGGGCCCATGGAGGACTGTGCCTGTGGACTGTAGGCCCACGGAGGACTGTGCCTGTGGACTGTAGGCCCACAAAGGACTGTGCCTGTGGACTGTAGGGCTCACGGAGGACTGTGCCTGTGGACTGTAGGGCCCACGGAGGACTGTGCCTGTGGACTGTAGGGCACACGTAGCTATGTGGCTCCTGCTCCTCCCAACGCTCTCTCCGGTCAGAGGTTTCCGGATGACCTTGTGCTTCCCTGACCTGGTCTGCCTCCAGCCCTCCTGCTCCTGCCTAGGCTGCATCCGCTTCCCCTAATGCTCTTTCATCTCCTTCCCAGTCTGGGGTCTCACACCTGGCCGCACCTTTACGGACATTCTCATGTGGCTAGTGGGTGTCTCTGAAGCAGGTCTCCAAAAGCTGCTCCCTCACACCCATTGGGACCAAGAATTTTTTCTCTGTAGTTTCACTTTTTGGGCTGTGGTCATACCTTATTCCTACCAATACTGTAAGGCCTAAAAGTGTTTATAAACACTCACCCTTCATTTATTAGTGGCAAGGGGGTGGCAGAGCAGCAGAGCACCATGCCCTGCCCGGGAACGCCCTCCTGTACACGGGTCCTAGTAGTCCCATTAGGACCACGTGGGCCCCCAAGAGACCATTACTGACCCGCCACTGGTCCTTACCTGGTGTAGAGAAACGTCTGTCTCTCGTGCTGTGTTTATACAAAATGACTGGTGCAGACCTGGTGCCTGCTCCAGTGTGGGGTGGTGCCAATCTGCAGATGCTGGGCAGGGCGGTGCGGGGGTGTCCTTGCTCACAAAGTGCCTTCACGTGGCAAGAAGGGTCTGTTTGCCCCTCACAGCCAGGCCTGTGTGTACCTCAGAGAGCGGCGCACAGACTCGCCCCATTTCCAGTTGACCTTCCTCTTCAGGAGTTGGCCTGAGGCCTCTGCGAAGTGTGGGGCTGCTTCAGGGAAACAACAAGCAATTCCCCAGAGACAAGGCCTTTGCCCTGGGATGAGACTCTGGGCCTTGGTCACAAACCACCTGACGCCCGGAGTCAGGCTCCCAAAGCTGATCTCGGTGGTGCCCGGCAGGTCTAAGGACTCAGGGCTCCTGCTCCCTTCCCAGCTGACACCCTCAGGCTCAATAAAGGGATCGTCGTGTCCTAGCAGACAGCTCATGGGTCTATACCTCTGCCCTGGGTCTGGGGTGGTACTGGGCTATGCCTGGGGTCTGCACCTCTGCCCTCGGGGTTGGAAGACCTTCTGTTCACAGCCTTCTGTCCCCTACTTGCCAGCCTCAGGTTTTTGTATTGTAAATGAAAGGGTGTTTTTCTCTTTCCTGTATGCCTTTACATATTCCTATGCCTTTTGTATAGACACAGGAAGACAGTTAAGGCTACACATTTGTGACATGAGTTAATTAACTCTGAATTAGTTACTCCTGGGCATCCGTCATATTTCCTAACTTAAAACCTCAGTTGCTCTTAGCTTGATTCTCGTTCCTTACACCCCAAAAGGAGGTTCCATCATGGGACTGGATGGACCCAGGTAAGCCGTGAGTAAACTACCCTGGCCTCGACACGGGACAGACTAAGTGTCCTGAACAATATAATAAACCAATAGCATGGTCATGGAACAAACTCCCTGACCAAAGGATAAGCATCAGATTAAAAAGAGCCTGTGAGGATGAGGAATAAAATCACCTGGAGAGAGGAATGTAGTCTGGAATGTACATAAGATGCTCCCAGGAATGGTCACCCTATACACTTAATCCCAGGTGTAGAGCAATGTCTGTCTCTCTTACTGTGTGCCTACAAGGTGACTAGAAATATTAAGAGGATTGTTTGCCAGCTAAGGAAAGAGAAAACAACAAGCGGGTTCCACCACTGTCCTGGGCGGGCCTATAGCCCCAGGAAAAGATTTGTGGAGGAGGAGTTTTTTTCTCACCTTGCTTTGGGATTAAGGTCCATTACCTCTCACGGCGCCTTTCCCCCAAGCGTTTGCAAAGTAAATACCTCCAGAAGACTTGACTTGGTGTGTAGGGGGGAGGTGAAGCGAGGAGTGGAGAGAGAATCAAGAGCTTCAGACTTTCAAAAGCCGTGGTCTTGTTCCTTGTCCATCAGGCAGAGGGAAATGGTTGTCGGCCCTCAATGTAGCCAGGAACCCACTGAAACCCAGTTTCTAACGGGGGACCCCACTGAGCCCCAGCACTTGGGGTTCCCAACAGGGCTGTGCCTCATGGTACAGCAGCTCTGACAAGGACCTGCAGAACAGCTCTTGGGCACTGTGGGAAGGCGGCACACCTGCCCCAGGAGGTGGCCTAAGCGTTCCTGACCGCAAGCGAAGAGTCTTATGGCTGCAGTCCCCAGGGCTCCGACACAGAGGTCCTGGGATAGGGAATTCTCAGGGCCTCAGCATCAGCCCCTCACTCAGTCCCGGATTCTTCTCCATGGCTGCACTTGTCAATCCAAGGCAGACACCGAACGATTAGAAATCTCAGACATAAAGCTAAGACCTAACCTCAGAGGTCAGAGCAGGACAGCAGCTACATGCTCTGGCGTTGGTCATTCTCCAAGCACGCAGTTATGCTCTGTAAGTCTCCCTGGGCAATGGGCGACTGCCCTTCTCAGACCTCCACCACGCACCCTGCTCTGCCCGTTTCCTCCAGCCTGGCAGATCAGGGTGTCTGTGAGCATGTCAACTGCGCACGGGCACAGCAGCCTTTACTAATAGGAAGTGGGCTGTTAACGATAGTTAAGCACATTAGCTTTGGCACAAATAAACAAGACTGCCCAGTGACATTTTCAAAGGCAATGGCTTAAGAGAGAAAAGACGTGAAGGTCAGAGGACCCAGGACTGGGCTTCACATCCCAGGGTGAAGGTCAGGGGACACAGGCAGGGCTGGCCGCAGGTGAAGGTCAGGGGACACAGGCAGGGCTGGCCGCAGGTGAAGGTCAGGGGACACAGGCAGGGGCTGGCCGCAGGTGAAGGTCAGGGGACACAGGCAGGGCTGGCCGCAGGTGAAGGTCAGGGGACACAGGCAGGGCTGGCCGCAGGTGAAGGTCAGGGGACAGGCAGGTGCTGGCCGCAGGTGAAGGTCAGGGGACACAGGCAGGGGCTGGCCCAGGGTGAAAGCTGGGGACCCAGCCAGGCCACGTGCGGGCCAAGATGCAGACAGGCTGACATCAAAAGGTGTTAATGGTTTCAATATTTATCTGCTGCAGGGAACTTCTCTAAAAAGAAGTCAGGAAAAAAAATTCTGCTAATGGCTGTGTCTCTGCCATTAAAATGAAAAGCTTAATGCATCTTATAATCAGAGGACAATTTGCAAATCATTAAGAGAAATGTAAAATTCCATTAAAATACAAATCAAGAGACTCTCCTTGGACTAATAATCTTTTTGATATTATTTTGCATTTCACTCTTCCTGTTCCAGTACCCAGGCCCCTCAAACGATCAGTTTCTGAACATGCTATTTACCACAGCCTTCTTACTTCGTTAACGAGAGACGGAGGGAAGTAATCTGCTATTCAGAGCAGGTACTAATGAAGAATTCCATATATTCTGAAATTTAATTAAAACCCCAAAGATTTCAAATTAGATGCAATTTGAAATGCCTCGGGCAGGAATACATGTGCTCCGTGGCACGGGATCACACTGAAAGTTGATGCCGTAATTGGTCCTGATGTATTTTTGTGTTGCTGGGCTGAAGCACAGAACTCATAACCATATAAAAATTCTCTGTAGATTACCTGCTCATTGAAAATGCCATCACTCAGGTAGTTCTCCACTAAATTACCATGCTACTAAAATGCACAAAGTGATTCGGAGAGTGGAGCGGCACAGCTGGCCCGCGCTGCCAATGAGTTATGCATGCGTCAACGCGCCTTTTTTCTTAGTAAAATATGCTCAGTTGAATATTAAAATATAATTGGCATTCAACCTAAGTAGCTTAAACCATTCTGTTATCTTCTTTTAAACCGATTTGGCTCCTCCACAGTTATTTTCAAGGATGCGATTCACAAACTAATGATACCATCATATTCCGCCAGATTTGTGCTGTTTTACATCCGTCATAAATGGCGCGGCTGCCACCGCCTGCCCGGGCTTTAATAGGGGCCGTTCCTGAACATAAAAAGCCCAATTCTAGGAAAAGATGGGGGTAGAGGGTGCTGGCCATTTCTGTTGGTTCTGGCACATTTCAGTCTAAGAAGAGGAAGAGACGCAAATGTTCTACGAGAGATGAGTGTCGAGGCTGCCCCCTGCACCCTGCCCTGCCCATCTGAGGACGAGGAGATGAGCTGTGGGCCAGGCTTGCTGCCCGAGAGGGACGTGGGCGCTCTGGAAAACGGGTGAGTGGGTGTGCACACACGACGAAAAGCCCAGGAGCGTGTGATGGCGGCAGCGGTGTCCAGAGGGTGGGGCAGTGGCTATGGTGATGGTCACAGTCCCCGTGGCCAAGGGCATCCTGGACAGCACTTCCAGCATGTTGCACCTGGGAGAGCAGGAAAGCTGGATCTCAACCAAAGTGGCCGGGCACCGTGTTCACCAGCTGATGACCTTCATTCTCTGCGGCCTTCAGGGTCCGTCCAAGCTCCGGCCCGAGTCTGGCTCTGCTGCAAGCTGGCCACTCACCCAGTGCGACCGTGGCCACTAGCTGGCCACTCACCCAGTGTGACCGTGGCCACAGGACAGCCCAGCATGGGGTGCTCGGCCACATCTGACTCCCGGAACCACCTTTGATGGCGACTGTCTTGCCCGAGTCCGAATCGGGCGGAAATCATGGGCACAAGCATTTAGAGAAACAGGCGACACGCCGGGGCGGGCTCCTGTGGACCGCTTTACAGCATTAACACCATTAGCTCTGTATCAATATTTATATACTTGACTACTTATCAGTGACAGTAAATTTCGTGGGCGTTTTAATTAAAATATTTTCTCACACAGGTAGAGATCATTCTTTTCACTAGGATGATGCAGAGGCATTAAGAGGGGCTATAAAACGAGACGTGTTTTACGACGACGAGGGTACCGCAGCCCTCTTCGGAAACACCTAACGATCACAGTGAAAACAGAAAACTTTAAAGCACGTTTAAGCACAAGGTCTCCTTTGAAAAAAAATCAACCTAATTAAAAAAACCCAATTTTTCAAAGCAAATGAAAATTCTAGGACAAAGTGGCAAATTACGATTCCAGGGAGCGGAATCTGACGCCCGCTGGTTTCCTAGGCGGGGTTGTCCCAACTCACCAGGGACACGCAGAAAACCCCCTAAGCCCCTAAGTGGGTGAAAATGGCGGCGGGACTCGGGGGTCTTGGTTTGTTTAGGGGCTGTACCTGGTGGCGCTCCCAGGGCGGCTCCTGTTTAGCTTCTCCTGGAGGTGCTCTGGGCCGGGCGGTGCCTGGGAGAAATCCAGGGCTCCTGGCCCCAGGTGTTTTCTCTGACCCTTTGGGTATCATCCCCGCCCACAGGTAACTAGGTTCTGACACGCTCACCGGTTTGCTGTTTGATTCCAAGGCTGGAGACAACAGTCCTATTTCACGGTGAGTCTCCCCATAAAAGCAGCGTTTGCATAGCTTCAAATATCCTAAGCGCCTTCATGGGTAAAGGGAAGGTGCGGGAGCAGGACTCCGGGCAGGGCTGTGGCTGCCTGGAGACGCGCAGTCTCGGCTGTTTTCCTGCCTGGGAACACAGGCTCCGACCCCTGCACCAACTGAGGTCAAAACTCTCACTAACGAGCCTCCCAGGATCCCCTGCGGCTACTCGCTGCCCAGCCCCTCCACAGCTGGACGTCCGTGTCCCTCCTGCCAACCAGGAGCCCTGCCCAGACTCTTCCTGCGAGTGAACGGCACACGGGGCCCTCGCTGACTCCACAGTCCCTTGGTAAGGGAGGGGACGTTTAACCCGCCTGACCCCAACAGCCCCTGGCCCTGCAGGCCACATCCTGGTTCACGAGTCTCTGGGAGAACGAATCCTTATCCCCCGGCCAGGCTGCCTGCAGCAGAACTTTCATCCCCGGGTCAAGAGTTCAGGGTCACGCGTGCACAGCCAGCCTGAGCCCAAGTCACAGACCCAGCCCTGAAGAAGCACATTTCTGTCGTCCTCTGCCGAGCCATCCCTAGCCATCCTCCCCGGCTGTCCTCCCTCTGAGCCATCCTCCCCCGGTGTCCTCCCTCTGGGCCATCCTCCCCCAGCTGTCCTCCCTCTGAGCCATCCTCCCGGCTGTCCTCCCTCTGAGCCATCCTCCCCGGTGTCCTCCCTCTGGGCCATCCTCCCCGGTGTCCTCCCTCTGAGCCATCCTCCCCGGTGTCCTCCCTCTGAGCCATCCTCCCGGCTGTCCTCCCTCTGAGCCATCCTCCCTGGGTGTCCTCCCTCTGAGCCATCCTCCCGGCTGTCCTCCCTCTGAGCCATCCTCCCCGGTGTCCTCCCTCTGAGCCATCCTCCCCGGCTGTCCTCCCTCTGAGCCATCCTCCCATGGGTGTCCTCCCTCTGAGCCATCCTCCCCGGCTGTCCTCCCTCTGAGCCATCCTCCCCCGTGTCCTCCCTCTGAGCCATCCTCCCCCCAGCTGTCCTCCCTCTGAGCCATCCTCCCGGCTGTCCTCCCTCTGAGCCATCCTCCCCGGCTGTCCTCCCTCTGAGCCATCCTCCCCGGTGTCCTCCCTCTGAGCCATCCTCCCCGGTGTCCTCCCTCTGAGCCATCCTCCCGGCTGTCCTCCCTCTGAGCCATCCTCCCCGGTGTCCTCCCTCTGAGCCATCCTCCCCCAGCTGTCCTCCCTCTGAGCCATCCTCCCGGCTGTCCTCCCTCTGAGCCATCCTCCCCGGCTGTCCTCCCTCTGAGCCATCCTCCCCGGTGTCCTCCCTTTGAGCCATCCTCCCGGTGTCCTCTCTCTGAGCCATCCTCCCACAGGAGTCCTCCCTCTGAGCCATCCTCCCCCAGGAGTCCTCCCTCTGAGCCATCCTCCCTGGGTGTCCTCCCTCTGAGCCATCCTCCCCGGCTGTTCTCCCTCTGAGCCATCCTCCCCGGTGTCCTCCCTCTGAGCCATCCTCCCCAGGAGTCTTCCCTCTGAGCCATCCTACCCGGGTGTCCTCCCTCTGAGCCATCCTCCCCAGCTGTCCTCCCTTCTAAGCCATCCTCCCCCAGCTGTCCTCCCTGGCTGTCCTCTCTTTGAGCCATCCTCCCCGCCTGCCCTCCCCTCTGAGCCATCCTCCCCGGGTGTCCTCCCTCTGAGCCATCCTACCCCGGGTGTCCTCCCTCTGAGCCATCCTACCCTGGGTGTCCTCCCTCTGAGCCATCCTCCCCAGGAGTCCTCCCTCTGAGCCATCCTCCCCGCCTGTCCTCCCTCTGAGCCATCCTCCCAAGCTCTCCCCCAGCAGCCCTGTGTCTGCCCCCTCTGCTCAACGAGTGTCTTCTCTCCTTCCACACCTGGACGCGGTGACGCTGGGATTGCCTGAAGCAGGTCCATGAGCAAGAAGACACACATAACCTTGAACTCAGCTCATCACGCCAGCAAACGTCTGATGTTCTCAACATCATTCGCAAGCAATAACGAGCGTTCAACTCAATACTGGATGAAACACACAGCAGAAACCATTTGGTAGCCAGAGGGGAGAGTCAGGGCTTATAAGGAGGTAGGTCTGTGTCATCAACACATGCACACGTACACACATGCACACACGAACACAATGCATACACACATGCACACATGCGTACATATACACATGTGCACACAAGCACACACGTTGTATACACACACGTCTGTTTATCCCAACGTTTTTATCACCAAGAGAGGTGATCACTTGATCACTTGAATCCCGTTATTCATCGATTTGCTCGAGCGGACGCCAGTAACATTTCCATTGGACCCTATCACGTGCCAGTGTAGCCCAATGGCATCTGGTTGATTCGGAATAGAAGAGCCTCAAACTGTTCCTTCAGGGTCTTGACAAGGAAGCCTGACCATCTTGTAGGTGGGCGGCCATGTGATCTTTTGACATCCCGTGGGATCCGGTCGGTAACGGCTCTAGTCCAGCGGTTGTCTCGATATGCCAAAACCAGTAACAAAAAGGAGAGGTGAAAAGTTCAGAAATTGTGGCAGAATTTAAAGACAAGCTTTCTGGGGTACCCGATGTCTGGACAGGGCTAAAACAGCCGGACCATGCTTAAAGCTGTTTGCTGGACATGACTGTAGCCAGACTGCCCAATCCCGCCCTCACGTGAGAAGCCACTGCTCAGACAAAGACTATGCAGGGGCAGCAACAGACCCGGAACTGTGGACAGGCCCAGTGCGGGCCCCAGGGCTCTGGCCCGTGACACAGGCTGAATGCGGCCTCCGCAGGGTACGGACGGTGAGTGCATGAGGCCAGGCCAGGCTGCCACGGGCTCAGCCCCATGACAGGGACGGGCCAGGGGCCCCGCAGTCGTCTCACTGGGGCCCTGAGAGCTGAGCCTCGGGATGGGAGCCGCGGAGCCCCGAGGCTCCTGGACCCAGGACCTGGTGACACCTTCATCCTGTGGCATTTCAAATGAGGACGGGTGGCCTGGGCGGGGCGGTGATTCCACAAGGGTCCTGTTGGGAAGGCGGCCTGGGCCGGGGACGTTCCCACGAGGCCCCTATCTGCCAGGGCCCGGCCACACACTGGATGTGGGTGAACCCTCACCCTGCTGGCCGGCGTCGCGGGCTGTGGCCTCCTTTAGGATAAGGGCAGGTGCTGGCGCCGTCCAGACGCACGAATCGTCTCCGAGGGCCGCAGCCTCCACACAGGGGCTGCCACAAAGGCCCGTTGAGTGTCGCCGCAGGGGGAGCTACAGGCTGTGAGGGCGAACTAGAAGGTCCCCCTAGACCCCCACCCACGCCATCCCCTGTGCAGGGGAAGCTGTACACGGGGCCTTCCTACTGCCCCAGGACGCCCCCGTGGGCTCCGCAGGGCTGAGGCACCAAGACAGAGGCCAGCCCAGCACTCTCCTCTCCGGGAGCTCTGAGGGGCGCTGGCCCCTAGCTGGGCCTGGGCCTCCGGGAGCTGCTATGCCCGCACCATCCACCTGACTCTCTCTCCAAGCTGCTCTTCGGCTGACAAACTCCGGTGAAACCCAAGAGTTGTGAGGATGCTCCCAGCCAGAGTGTCCAGGACTTCCGGACCCTCCCTGGGGACACAGGGCACGGGGCTGGCAGGAGGGGACGAACGCTACCGGGGAGGGGGGACGGGCGTCTCTGAGGCTCCAGAAGTCACCTGTCTCCTGCCAGCAGGTTTTACTCTGGTCACGTAGCGGGAGTTTCATAGCTATGAGCTAATAGCTGTGACGAAGGAATTACTAAAGTGTTAAACATTTCATTTCAAAGGGAACACTGCAGGCACTTTACAAAGAAAACTCGGCGACCATCTGTGAAAAGCCGCCAAGTGTGAGACAGCTAGGCAGGGTGGGTGGTGAGCACCTAGCTCGGGGACCCTGGGCTGCGGGTGCCGTGCACGGGCACCGGCTGGCTGGGCAGGTCTGCGTGGCAGCCGCCTGCGGCCTGAGGCCACGGGACAGCTCCTTGGATTCTTCTCCCTGCTTTTGCCTCTGAACCCCGCGGGCCTCCAAGCTCAGCTTGCTCAGAATGTGAATACAGATTTCGGGGCCATCCACAGAAGTTTCCACGACTTCATTGAAGGAACCCTGGGCTTCCTTTCGAATGATGGAGTCCTGACTGTTTTTGAGAGAAAACTGAAATCAAAACCAACAAGACGCACTGTGTGGGGGTGGGTGTCCCTGCAGCAGGACGGGAAGGAGGCCTCAGCGACGGCCATCACGGTCCTGCGGCTCCTGGAGCTACGCAGAAGAAACTCAGACTCACAGCAAGGAAACCCAAGGCAGGAAGTTGGACTCGCCCTTATCAAACTCAGGGTTTCCTCTCCAGGAGAAGTGGAACACCTGAGCCCTGGGCCGTCAGAGCCTTCACCTCCCACAGAGGAGATTCCACACGGCCTGGTCAGCCCAGGGGGACAGGAGCCCTGAGCAGACCGGCAGAGGGAGTCTGGGGTCCTGGGGCAATGTGGCAGGACAGTAAAGTCTCTGGAACAGACACCCTCGTGCAATGGAGGCGAAGCTTCATCCGCCAGGACTTCAGGGAGTGGGCAGGGGTGGCCTCCAGGCGCCTTCTCAACTCTGCGTTCCCACAGCTCCAACAGCCGTTTTGACTTGCTCTAAGTCCCAGAGGCAAGAATAGGCTGCAGCAACACCATCTTCCTGAACGGTGTTGCCAGGCGCCTCTGACATGTTCACTGAAATGAACATGAAATACACTACAGAGGCACTGCCACGGGGTGCCCATGTGAGTGTGACGAGCCAGTTTTGCCACGGGAGAAGCCACATGAGTGTGACGAGGCCGTCCTGCCACGGGAGAAGCCACGTGAGTGTGACGAGCCTGTCCTGCCATGGGAGAAGCCATGTGAGTGTGACGAGCCCGTCCTGCCACAGGAGAAGCCACGTGAGTGTGACGAGCCTGTCCTGCCATGGGAGAAGCCACGCGAGTGTGACGAGCCCGTCCTGCCACGGGAGAAGCCACGTGAGTGTGACGAGCCCATCCCATCCTGCCACGGGAGAAGTCACATGAGTGTGACGAGCCCGTCCTGCCACGGGAGAAGCCACATGAGTGTGACGAGCCCGTCCTGCCATGGGAGAAGCCACGTGAGTGTGACGAGCCCATCCCATCCTGCCATGGGAGAAGCCACATGAGTTTGACGAGCCTGTCCTGCCACAGGAGAAGCCACGTGAGTGTGACGAGCCTGTCCTGCCATGGGAGAAGACATGTGTGATGAGCTCGTCCTACCACAGAGCAGCCATGTGTGTAACAAGTCTGTCTTGCCACAGAAGCAGCCGTGTGTGAGCGTGACAAGCCCGTCCTGCCACGGGAGAGACCACCAGAGAGTGATGAGCCCGTTCTATGCCTGGCAGCGGAGAGGAACAAGCATGCGAAGATGCCACGTGCCGCCCAGCAGACGCCCGAGTCCCAGCTAGTGTGGCGTGGTGCCCGCATGCGGTCTCACCCTTCTGCCTCCCGAGCATGGCACTTGTGGCAGCTGACACAGCAGCTGCGGGGGGTGTCCTGCAGAGGAACGAGAGGGTGACTCTCGTCCTCCCACATTTGGTTGACGGAAACATGCCGCTGGGCATCAACACTGAGTAATGTGAGTTACAGTCCAGCCACTGGGCAGGACCCCCGAGGCGCAGCACTGACCTTGCTGGAAGATGGGGTGGTGCAGAGCTGGCCAGGGCAGCTGTCCCGCAGCTGTGGGCTCATGGAAGTAGGCCTGTAGCCAGGCTGCGAGTGCACCAGGGGCTCCGTGTGTCCTCAGGGGCGCTGGGGGCCACGGGCTGCAAAGGCAACGACAGAAGTTAGGAAAGGTGGAGTCCCACAAGTGAGCAGAGCCCTTGAGCCATCACTGGCCCAGCCCAGCCCCACCGGGCTGGAGACCAAGACAGGGACCACCTCTGGGCCCTGGGGGAGAGCCTGGGGCTGGAGCAATGGTGACCATCTCCTTCCGGGTCATGGGGACTTTCGGGCCTGCGCTGAGCAGATGTGTAGACAGGGGTCCTGGGGCAGGGACACAGCTGCCAGGGACACAGAGAATGTGGGGCACCTCAGACCCCGATACTGAGGAGCTGAAATGGGAGCAGAACTTCCTGGCATCCCCCACTCTTGGAAGGGTATCTGGAGAATTTTATAGCAGTAAAATTCATCTTAAATTGATTTTTTATGCTTGTGCTAAAGATCTCAACCTCTGATTCACTCTGCGCGGCGCCTTTTAACTCTTTCTCCATTGACATTAGATAACCATTCACGGGTGAAACGTAATTAAGCAGCTTTGATTCTGAAGCAAGGATTTATGATATTACACTGAGTGCAAATGGCATTAAACACACACATAAAACCACTTCTTCAAGCCATGTCTACCAGGAAGTGAAATGACTGCCCTGCCCTGGCCTCTCTCGCGTCTCTGTCCCTGAAAGGGAGGGTCTGGCTGTGCCCCGGCTCCACTCACGGCCACTCTCGTCACGACTCTCTCAGCTCCCCTGGCACACCCGGAGGCTCCAGGGGCCACGCCCCCATCCGGTGCCCGGAGCCAGGCCACGTCCCGAGTGCTGAGAGCCACGACGTGCCACGCCCACGCCTCCAGCGGCACCAGCGAGCCAGCCCCGACAGCCGCCAGGATGACAGGGACGCTGGCACGGCTGCTCGCGCTGCCCAGGAGCCCCAGGCCGGCTTCTGCCCTCCGACAGCCGCACAGCCACGTGGGCTTCCTGTGCCGGGCCCGCACCCCACGAGCAGGAGGCCCGGGCGGCCAGCACGGGATGAACCGGACCCTGCACACAGCTTGCCAAGGCTCAGGGGTCCCGGGGATTCAGATCTTGGGGGCTCTAGAGGAACTGCAGCCCCACCTTTGTCACCCGCTAGGCCGGGACGGTGAAAGGTGAGGTGCAAGGCCTCGGTCCCCTCTGGGTCAGCGAGCAGGCTATGGTGGGGCGCCTGAGTCTGTTCACTCTGGGGTCCGTCCCTCTGGGTCAGCGAGCAGGCTACGGTGGGGCGCCTGAGTCCGTCCACTTTGGGGTCAGCGAGCAGGCTACGGTGGGGCACCTGAGTCCGTCCACTCTGGGGTCCGTCCCCTCTGGGTCAGCGAGCAGGCTACGGTGGGGCACCTGAGTCCGTCCACTTTGGGGTCAGCGAGCAGGCTACGGTGGGGCGCCTGAGTCCGTCCACTCTGGGGTCAGCGAGCAGGCTATGGTCGTGGCCCCTGGGTCCAGCCCCTTGCCCAGCAGGCTGGTCCCACTCCATACCACCTTCGGCATAGCAGGTCGGTGCTCGCCTTGCTCGCAGCCAACCTGAGTTTGATCCTGGCACCCCCAATGATTCCTTCCCAGTCGAGCTGGGAGCCTTTGCCAGTATCACCGAGGGTCATCCAAGAAGGAAGACCGAGGCCAGGTCTGGGTCAGCGGCGGGTGATGGGGAGTGGCCCTGAGGCAGGCAGATGTGCCGGATACATTCCTCGCCCAGCGCTAGCCACTGGCAGCGGAGATACCATGAGAATGTCCTGGCTGAGGAGGCCTCGGGCTCCTGGGGAGACCAGACATGGTGCAACTAGAGCAGCATGTCCACTCAGCAGAGAGGACGCTGCGAAGCCCACGTGAGACCCACCCGCTGGCTTACAGGCGCAGGCCGCCACCGTCTAGCCGATGGGTCGAAAGCGGCTTGTCCTGCCCCGGGTGGATTTTCCTGCACTTAAGGATCAAGCACCAACGTTTAGGTTTCCTCCAGGACACTGCAGGTGAGACGCGGACAGGGCAGCAGGGTACGGCCAGGTATTTGGTACCGCCCATGGTGCTGTTGGGCCGCTGGTCACTGGCACACACCAGCTGGCCGCGACCTCCTCTGCTCTGCCAACTGGCCACCCGTGACGCTAGTCGAGAGGGTGCCAGCGGCTGTGATGCTCGGGGAATTCTTTCAATGACAGCATCTTACAGCCACAGCAGGAAACGGAAACAGGAGAATGGCCATGTGGACTGAGAAGCGCTGACCTCTCACACCCAGAGGAAGACGCACAGCCGTGGACGCCTGTTCCGGGCAAGGGCGCCTGGTGGGGGCTGCCTGCCCAGTGCTTCCTCCTGCCCAGCACAGTCGGGAAGCAAAGGAGTGACCCTGTGCTGGGTGCGTGCTGAGGGGAGGGCCTGACCCCCACGCACCCCACTTCAGGAGCAGAGAACCCCTGCTTGGGCACGGAAGCTGATGGCCTTAGGCGGGGGTCTGTAAGCGGGAGGGACAGGCCCGGAGCCGGAGCTAAGCCTGGCTGCCTCCAGCCTGACTCCCGGCTCAGGAGGGAATTTCGGCCCCTAATGTCTCATCACAGGCCCCAGCAGGTCGCATGGCCAACACCTCCACTGACCCACTTCCTGCGTGGGCACAGGCTCCTGATGAGGTGGGTATGGCTTTTGGGTTGGGGCACACCCACCGTGCTCAGGGCTGGCTCCTGGCTCTGCACTTAGGAATTACTCCTGGCGGGGTTCAGGGACCATAAGGGATGCCGGGGAACAAACCCAGGTCAGCCGTGTGCAAGGCAAGCGCCCTCCCTGCTGTGCCATCGCTCCGGCCCCGGGCACTGGGTTTTAACAGGCATCAAAGCTCTCAACGTTTGCGGTTTAAGTTAATGTCAGGATCACGGCGGTTAAAGCACTCATCAGATAATTTTACAGAAAATTTTACAGAAACTTCATCGCCACCTGTGTGGCACCCGCCATGAGAAAGCCACATTTTTTTCTTCTTAAAAAATAACTGATTCTTAAAAACACACTGGCAATAATAAAATATTCGGAAAGACAACTTAAACAGCATATCGGGCTTACGAGGGGCCTTAAAAGACTATTTTCTCCCCTAAACGTCCCAATTGTTAAAAGGAAAATAGTATTTTATCAACATTTTAACATATCATTAAAAATCTCTACTCTTTGACAGATGAAGATAAAAACACCCCAAAACTATAGATGAATTATCAGGTCCCTAATGATTCTGAAACAATTACGGATGCAGAGCAATCTAGTTAAATTTTATTCAAAAGCTTACTACACTTGTGTTTTCTTTTATTTTTCTATCAAGAAGCCCATGAGGCTTAAGCACAATTCATTATGTATGAGCCCTCACTTGCGGTGCTTGACTGTTGATTAATAGCAAAGTTTGCTGTGTGTACATTTGCAACAGTAGACGCATACAATATGCTAACTTATTCTTTCACTGAAACTAATTATTTACAAAAATGACTACTTGAGACTACAATTTATTAAATGCATGCATCCAGTCTCCATTTGGCCCCCAAAGACAGCCCGGAATGAAGATCTTTTACTTGATGTGACAACTTCTAGAAACGCGGTTATTAATATTGTAAATGTGGCAAATAATGAGCTCAAACGGCGGCTGTGTGCGCGCGGCCGGCCGGAGCACAGCTGCACTCACGCACGCAGCAGCGCTCGCCCTTCCCAGCTGAATTTAGGCTCCCTGCAGCGTGCAGAGACATTAGCCCCGACGAGGGTGGAACGGGAGTGACGCCAACACGGAGTCCGAGGACGTCCCAACCCAGCTGCCGGCCGAGGGGCATCTCCCTGATCCCGCTTCTAAGAAATGGCCGTAGGAGAGCGCCGGGTGGGCGGAGGTCGGGCGCTGAGGGGTCAGCAGAGCTCCTGGCAGTGCTCGGGGGGCCACGGGAGAGGCCAGGGGCTGGACTGGCACTTTTGAAGAGGCCTCCTCTGGGTGCGATGCACCTAGCTCTCGGCCTGCCCAGATTTTCCGGGAGAGGCAGGCTTCCGGGTTATCAGTCGTTCTCATCCCAGACAGGACAGGGGCGGGTGGACGCGGTCCCCGGCCAAGGATGATGGAGGCCTCGGTCTGCACGAAGATTTCACACGAGGATCTGGTCACGGGGAGTGGCCGCGAGGCTGACACTCGCTGAGCCACGGGGCTGCTCACCGGGGCTGCTCGCCGCGGCTGCCCCTCTGGCTGCTGGGAGCCCTGGAGGACTCAGGACTCTGCCTCTCTCTCCTCACACAGGGCTGAAGGACGCCTCCTCTCTCTCCTCACACAGGGCTGAAGGACGCCTCCTCTCTCCTCACACAGGGCTGAAGGACACCTCCTCTCTCCTCACACAGGGCTGAAGGACGCCTCCTCTCTCCTCACACAGGGCTGAAGGACGCCTCCTCTCTCCTCACACAGGACTGAAGGACGCCTCCTCTCTCCTCACACACAGGGTTGAAGGACGCCTCCCTCTCTCTCTCACACAGGGCTGAAGGACGTCTCCTCTCTCCTCACACAGGGCTGAAGGACGCCTCCTCTCTCCTCACACAGGGGCTGAAGGACGCCTCCTCTCTTCTCACACAGGGCTGAAGGACGCTCTCCTCTTTCCTCACACAGGGCTGAAGGACGCCTCCTCTCTCCTCACACAGGGCTGAAGGACGTCTCCTCTCTCTTCACACAGGGCTGAAGGACGTCTCCTCTCTCCTCACACAGGGCTGAAGGACGTCTCCTCTCTCCTCACACAGGGCTGAAGGACGATGCCTCCTCTCTCCTCTGTCGGGAACACCGCCGGGGTCCCCAACAGTGTCAGGACAGAGGTTGTCTTCTACCTCCGAGGACGCCGGGAGAACAGATGAAAACTCACGAGTCCAGTGCAGTTCCAAAAACGACTTTTAATAGTACAAAACTCTTCCACAGCACTCCAATATAATGAACAAACTCTAGCTCTGGTCCGAACTTAGACCATACAAAAGAGCCTAAGTCTCCCACCAAAAAGAGAGGATCTCACCCGAGCTGAGTCCTACCCAGAAGGAGCAAAAGGCCAAAGAGCAAAAGGCCAAAAGCCGCAGGAGCCAAAAGCTGAAGGCTGAGGAGCCAAAAGGCAAAAGGTGAAGGGGCCTCAAGTCAGCCCTTTATATACACCCAAGTAATCCGATCGGGAGGTTGTCATGTCAACAAAGAACCCTAAACAGAGTGTAGTGCCACACCCTATTGCAGGTATAAACAAAGGTTATGCCAAGGACTAAGGAGATTATCTCTTATGTAAAACACTGGAGAGAGAGAGAGGGCTGATATAAAGTAATACATCTTAACTTCATGAGCTTCATGTAATCTAGACGGTACCCACAAGGTCCTTCTTATTATTATCTGCACCAGGGTGATTCTGAGTATCTTGTTCTCATGTACTGAAAGGGTCACTCTTGCCTGCTTAGAGCAAACTAGTATGATCCTTCCTATAGTCTTCCTATAGTCTCAGCGTAGCCAGTGTGGTAGTCTCCTGGTAAATTCTAACTGTCCCACGTTGGGTGCAGTGGGTATAAAGAGGAGCTGTGCCCAATCTAGAAAACATAGAAGTCTTAGTAGATGTATAAGTCAGAAGTTATTCAATCAAGGTGACTTCTGTAAGTGCCACACCCTCTAGCAGTGTTTACATAGAAGAGAGATCTCATTAGAATGAACCTTGACTTAAGTAGATTAAGCTGGGAGTGGGCAAAACAACAAAACTCCCAGAATAGCTAAATCTGTCCTCCTCTCTCCTCACACAGGGCTGAAGGACAAGGGTAGAAGCTGCTTCCAGGTCCTATGTGAGGTCCCCGGAGCCGTGCCCAGAGCACAGGTAAGAGAAGGCCAGCTTGGAACCACCAAGGAACTGACACCCTCCTGCAAGATTTACAGGCTCGACCCCGCCCCTGTACCCCACCCGGCTGCTCTGAGGCCGCTCTGCTTACTGCCACGGGATGATTCTGCATCTCAGTGAGACAGACTGAATGCAAAGGCCGAGCAGTCACTCCACGTCCAGAAGACGGGCCCCTTCCTCCAAAAGGCGCGTGGGTATGAGGACTGCCCACGTCCAAGGGCTCCAGGCCACTAACTTGGCCCATCCATGGGCGCCCTGCTGCCCTGACTTGTAGCTAGCCCTGCACACCCCCGTCAGCCCCGGCTGCTGCCAGACGTCCCAGTGCCGCTTCTGAGGCAGAGATGCCACCGTCGATGGGGCCAGGTGCCCGGGGCAGCTTCTCACGGTCATGGCTCTCCCGCTTCTTGCTGTAGCCGGGCGCACGCCGCTGGGTGAGCAGTGCCGGAAACTGTATTTAATATCACACAAGTGGATCGACTCCACATTAGTGGCCAAAAAATCTTAAGCAACTATTAAATGGATAGTTAATGTAATTGTGTTTTAAAACACTGAGGTCATATTTAATTTTGAATCGAAACTCTTAAAATGTACTTTCTGGCAAGGACGGAGAGTAATAACACGTCAGCTGCAGAGCAACCTAAAATGCACATTATTAAAATAAATCTCTTCCAGAGTACTCATATTAGAAGGAGGCAGATTCCAAGAAGCAGAAGACATTTGTCAGCCCTGAGTGGTGCCGGCACCTTTGGGCCAGAGGCTCAGCCAGAGATGACAGCAGCGCTGAGTCGAGGCCCCGCCGGGTGACGGCCACCCGCTTCCTGTCGCTCCTCCCCGAAGGCCCGGTTAGGTCAGCACCGCCCTATACTCGCTGGTGACCCAGAGCTCTTCCGGGGAGGGCACTGCGCCCATTGCAGGTGACATGGTGGCCCCCGTCAGGCGCCCCGTGTCGGCAGCGCTCAGGTCTGCTCTGGGGCTGGAATGCCCAGTGGGACATGCCTCCCCCTGCTCAGGACATGGAGGCCGCACCGGGGCTCCGCATCTGCTGGGGCCCAGACCACTTGGCAGGCCACGGGAGGCGGCGCTCACAGGCTGGAGGGGCCCGAGGGGGCTCCCGAGAGTCAGAGGCTCCCCCGGAGCTGCAGCCCCAGCCGGAAATGCCGCAGGAGGCAGAGCACGGACTCCACAAAGGATGTGGGGTGCGAGGCCCTGCCAGCACGTCCTGTCCGCCTGCACCGCCTCGCCCCCAACTCCTGACCGCCCCCTGTAGCTCCAAGCCTGGATAATCTGGGGCTCCTTTGAGGAGAAAAGGGTTTGCAGAGGCCCCAGAAAACTCTAGTCTGAGGGACAATAGCTGAAAGGGAGACGCCCTGGGTGAAACCCCCAGCCAAGATGACGCCAAGGGGCCCAGTGACGCTTCCTCTAGGGGCTGGAAACGGTGAGGAGAGCACAATGGGGGTGGGCTGGAATGCCCAGTAACCCTAGGGGAACGGTGAGGAGAGCACAATGGACGGGGACTGGTCAGGCCTGAGTGTCCTGCACTGCCCCGGCAGCCCCCAGGTACAGAGCTGCAGAGTCCAGCAGCGTGACTGTGAGGGGCCTGTGCACACACGAATGAAGAAGCCGTAAACCTGGCACCGCGCAGACCCTCCACGAGGAGCCCAGGAGCTGTACCAGACCTGCAGCGGGCTCACACCCGGCTGCACCCGGTCCCCGACTGCCCGCCCTGCCGTCCCCCGCCGCAGTCTCCCCACCCGCTGGGGTCAGGGACTTCGCTACTATCCACAGCCAGGAAGTGACGTCATCAGCAGTCGGCGTTCACTCATAGGGTCTAATGTGGTATTGAGAGCCAGCATGCGTGTGCCAGGGACAGTGCGTGGTTCCGGGTAGCTCCTGGGACACGTATCCCATGGAGAAGTGGACAGGTGAGTTCTGGGCAGTGGAGCTGCACTGACCCTAGGGGTCATGGCCGCAAGGGCAGGTGCCCGGTCCCTCCAGGGAGATTCTGCACAGGTGGTTGCGGCTGTGCCCTTGCAGGCTGGTCCATGCTCAGAACACAGCCGGGAATGCAACTTCCTCCCTCAGCTGGGACGGGTGGGCACGGCGGCTTCCACGGTCCCCACGCCCAGCCCTGCCCAATTTCCAGTCCACTGTAGAGTATGTCTGTCTGTCTGTCTGTCCCGGGCTTGTCTCACTGCACACGTGTCTGTCTGTGCTGGGCCCGCCCGCCCCCGCCCTCTCTCCACTTAACTGAGCCTGGACACTCACTCGCCTAGTCTCAGGATTCCGAAACTGCACATCCTCTCCCACGAGCAAAACCGAGTCGGCGCACCGGGCTCTGGAGTGCACCAATGCTCTGCTCGCCAGTTCAGAGAAATATTTAATGGGAAAATGTGAAACAAAACACACACACATGAGCAACCGAAGTCTGACACACACGAGCAGCCGAGTCTGACACACATGAGCAACCGAAGTCTGACACACACATGAGCAACCGAAGTCTGACACACACGAGCAGCCGAAGTCTGACACACACGAACAACCGAAGTCTGACACACACGAGCAGCCGGGTCTGACACACACGAGCAGCCGGGTCTGACACACATGAGCAACTGAGTCTGACACACACGAGCAACCGAAGTCTGACACACAAGAGCAGCCGGGTCTGACACACCACGAGCAGCCGGGTCTGACACACACATGAGCAACCGAGTCTGACACACACGAGCAGCCGAAGTCTGACACACACGAGCAACCGAGTCTGCTGAACGTCCTGAGAAACAAAGCGTGGCTGGGAAACATGCTTTCCTGAGTCTCCCCTGAACCACATGGTACCTCCCACGTAACTCCTGCCTTCCAGGGTGGGCCCCGAGATCTGCCACACTCTGCTGCACCCGCCTTGACCGCTCCCCCAAATGACACTGCTGACCCAAGCCCCGAGATCAGGCCGGCTGGGCTCAGCTCCTCACGTCCCAGGTGGGACACCCGCAGCCCAGCACAGGTCAGTAGCCACGTGCTGTCCCCAGGGCTCGGGGACCCCACACCGGAGCAACTGAGTCCCCCGCATGCGAGGTGAGAACTGTCCTGTGCTTGGACGGGCCACACATGGCTGAGCCTGGGCCTGCTGGGCACAGAGGCCTCATTGGTGAGGCTAGGCCAGCTGGTCACCCTCGACCCTGTGTCAGATCTGTCCCTCTCATCCTGACCCCTGACTCCTGGTGGCTCATGGAGCCTGGAATGAGAAGCTGCCCCCAGTCCCGCCCTTCCACATTGCCCAGGAGAGGACCCGCGCCCACCTCATGCAGGGAAGCACCCACCTGCCCCCTAACGGCTCCGAGGAAGACTTTGTTATCTTCTGACTCAGCATCTGAACAAGAGCAAAAGGAATGTGTCTGCATGTGTGCATGTGTGGGTGGGTATGTACGGTGTGTGTGTGTGTGTGTCAGTACGTAGGTGTGTGCAACGAGTGTGCATGTGTGTGTATGTGTAGGTATGGGACTGTGCGTGTGTATATGCATGAATGGTGTAGGTATGTGAGTGTGTGTATGTGTGAGTCAGCATGTTACTATGTGTGCAAGTGTGTGTGTCACTGTACGAGTGTGTTGAGTATGTGAATGTGTCTGTCAGTGTGTGTGTGTTGAGTATTGGGGACAGAGTCCAGGGTCTACAATACACATGCCTGTTGTGAGTGTGAGTGTGGTGAGTTTGTGTGTGTGTTAGGGAGGGAGCCCGCCCACAGCATAACACGGGTGTGTGTGTGTGTGTGTGCGCTCAGGGTCCGCGGGGGCTGCCTTTCCTCCCTTTCCACGCCTCGCTGACTGGCCCAACAGACCCTGGGCCCCGCCTACTGCTCCCAGCTCCTCCGAGAGTCTGGCTGAAGAGCCAACAAGTTCCTTAGAAGTGACTTAAATGAACTTCTGAAGCCAGAGGAGTCATTTTCTTTATAACTGACATTCAAGAGTGACAGGGCCTAGATGGCAGATGGGGGGGCAGCTGCCCCTGAGCAGCGCCTCACACTTAAGGATAGTCAAGGGCAAGCGGGAAATAAGGCTGGGGCCGAGTCTCCAGAGCAGGACAGGAAAACGCTCCTGTTGGCGCCCCCGCCAGGGGAGACAGGGGCAGCCCTCCCTGAGACCCCGGGACAGCCTCCGTGAGACCCCCGGGACAGCCTCCCTGAGACCCCCGGGACAGCCTCCCTGAGACCCCGGGACAGCCTCCCTGAGACCCCGGGACAGCCTCCCTGAGACCCCCGGACAGCCTCCCTGAGACCCCAGGGACAGCCTCCCTGAGACCCCGGGACAGCCTCCCTGAGACCCCCGGGACAGCCTCCCTGAGACCCCAGGGACAGCCTCCGTGAGACCCCCGGGACAAACCCTTCTTGCAGATCCCGGGACAGCCTCCCTAGACCCCGGGACAGCCTCCCTGAGACCCCCGGGACAAACCCTTCTTGCAGACCCCCCACCACCCGGAGGCTCTTTGTACCTCCCGGGAGTTTCAGCTGCTCATCGCCAAAGCCTAGACCTAAAGGGGAACCCAAGGGCTGGGCGCATGCCCCTGCCCAGGACTCGAAGCTCACCAGGAAGCTGCCCTCAGCTGTCCGGAAACACCATGTGTCCGTCAACCCGCACTTGCCGTCCAAGCTGAGGTCCACTCAGTGGGAGAAATGCACCTGGGCGAATAGGGGAAGGCCCTGGGGGGGCACAGGAAGGGCCAGGAGGCACCGGAGGACCCAAGAAACAGGAAGGTGGGCCAGGAGGCGGCAGGTCTTCACCTGAGGGCTGGTCCCCGCCCCTGCTGACCGTCGGGTCTGGCCATCACACACCCCCTGGGGAAGTCTCCACTGGCATACGGCACACGTGACAGGTTCCTCATGCAGGACGTGTGTCTGACTCTTGGCCATCTGTTTCCAGTTTAGCCGACCCCTGCGACACAGGCGAAACCTCCTTCCAGAACAACCTGGAACCTTCACGTGACATGGCTCCTGCATTTTTACCCGGAAAAGTACTCTGAAGCTTTTCCCAGGATAATTTCCTCAGGCCTGCCATAGAATCTGAGCTCACATCCAAGCCACAAATCCCGGAGAAAGGGTCCGGTTACTCCTGCACCTTCTAGGGCTCTGCCACTTGGATTTCCGGGACAACTGGTTCTGTGAACCATGACTGCGCGTTTTACCACCTCACGCAAGAAACCTCCAGCTCGCCTGCACCTGCCACCTGGGGCTGGGAACTGCAGGTATAGGGGAAGGCCCTGCCAAGCTGCCTCTGGGGACCCCGCCTACTTGGGGTGCTTCCATCTCAGGGGTTTCCTTTTCAAATTATCCCGTCAAAGCCAAACCATTTGTACAATGACCTGCTTTTATTCAGACTTAATCACTTTATTTGGGTTGGGTGGGCCACGTTGGTGGTGTTCCGGGGCTATTTCTGGCTCTTTGCTCAGGACTGGAAACAATACTGAGATCGGCATGCAAGGCTTCGCACCAACTACGCGGGCTCTCTCCAGCCCAGTGAAAATGTTCCAACAGAAAGGAGGAGCCAGGAAAGCCGCGAGAGATCCTTGGGGGACATGAGAGCTGGGCGAGGGGCAACTAAGGGAAGCAGGTGGCCCCTCACACAGCTGGCCTGTCTGCCCGGGAGCCTGCGGGCAGGATGGTCCCCTGCCCGCGACAGACACACGGAACTGCTGAGGATGACTTCAAGCCTCCCCAAGACGGGAAACCCAGATCCTTCCAGAGCTGCCACTTCCTGTCACCCTGACTCGTGTTCCACACCCTCCAACGCACACACAACAATAGAACGCAGACGAGGCTGGAAATCTGAGCACCCGGTTCCTGCACACTGGGTGAAGTGGCTGCGATAGCTGTCACCAGCACCAGGGGCTTATTAATAGGCAAAAAATTAATTGTATGTAGACTGAATTAATGAGATGGAAAAACATGCATATTTCAGCGAATACAGAAGGGACCGGGCTCGGCTGGCCGCGGCCCCGCAATGAAGTGTCTGGGCCGGGACTGCAGGGCCGCCCCGCAGCCAGGGTCCTTCTGCGATTCGGGGGGCTGGAGGTACCGTTACCAAAACACACTGTGAAATGTAAACAGCGGGCAACTGTTTGGAGCACAAAGTTGACCCTGTGCGTGGTGCGCGGGCTGCCATAGACAGTCATAAATAAATGATTAGATGCAGTCTCAGAGGGCCTCCCTTTCTGCCGCAATTACAGGAACAGATTATTACCATTCACGAGGGGTGCAGGCGGGGTCCTGGCTGGCAGGCGCCACTCCGCCAGGCCCACGCCTGACACCCACACCAGACGCCCGGCGGCGCCCCCCCCCGTGGAACAGTCACGGCCCTGCCACCGGGCGCCCCTTCTATGCCCGGCCACGCTAGAAAGGACAAAGCTTCCGCAGGACCTGTCAGAAGGTTCTGGCCCACCAGGGCCCGGCCAGCACGCGCTGAGGAGACCCAACTCTGGGTCAGCACCTGGTTCCTGTCACGTGACACAGCCTCTTCAGGATCGTGGGGGAGCCGAGTCCTCGGGCCAGCCCCGCGCCCTGGTTCTGGGCACTGTTTCCCCCTTTGCCTCCGTTCAGGAACATTCCAGCTTCCTGAGGGTCCTGAGGCAGAGCCGGCCCTGCCCTGGATCCAGCCTGCCTCTGCGTATCTGACGCTAGATTGTACCTAGTGGCCGCTAAAAACGTAATTTTGCCACAATTCAAGACTTGGGAGAACGGGACTCTGGTGGCCAGCACTGCCACAGCGAGGCCACCCTATAGCCGACACAGGCCTGCAAGTTGGCTCCTGGCGCATCTGTAGCTAAAAGGAAACCAACCCTCTGGGGGTTTCCCCAGCCGTAACTCGGGAGCCCCGGGCCGCTCCTGGCACCTAGCAGTTGCGCGGGTCCACGCTCGGCCTGTGTGGAGTTTCTCAGCCAGGTGGGCCCATGTGCAGGCAGTGACTTTTTGCTTTTTGTTTCTGTGCCACACCCAGCTGTGCTCAGGGCTTAGTCCCGCTCTGTGCCCAGGGATCGCCTCCTGGCAGGCTTGAGGGACCAGGCGGGAGCCTGGGCTTGAAGCTGGGTTGCCACCTGCAAGGCCAGCACATGCCACCACCCCACTCCCTGTCCCTGGGGAGTGACATTTCTGCGTGATTGTCTTCCATGTAATAGCAGGACCGAGAACCTCCAAGCGGGTCTCACGTCACTCACACCCACACCATGCCCGGTCTACTGCTCTCAGTGGTTCTCAGGTTTTCACCTCCAGAAAGTTCTAGAAAGAAAACACAGCCTCTGCTCAGAGGCCGAGCTCCAGGGGCGGCACGTGTCAGCTACAGCGCCCAGGCAGGGGACGACCCGACTCATCTGTCAGCAACTCCGGAAGAGCACTGTCCCAGGAGGGGCCGACAGCAGAGCCCAGCCTGCAGACCAACATTTCTGCTGTGGGCGTCAGGCCATGCTGCTTCCTAGACTTACAGGTTTTATCTCAAAGAGCCGAACAGCTGTTCATAGAAAATACCAGAGGAAAAGCCCTCACGCTTCTGGCAATGGAAGAGAAAAACGAAGCATTCTGAAGCACACGCAAGCACTACCATAGCACACCCAGGCACTATTATAGCACACCCAAACACCATTATAGCACACCCAAACACCATTATAACACACCGAACACCATTATAGCACACCCAAACACCATTATAGCACACCCAAGCACCATTATAGCACACCTAAACACTATTATACTATACCCAAACACTATGATATTCACCAAGCACTCTCATACACACCCAAGCAGGATTATACCACACCCACTTATCATAGTAATGAAGCACTGTATTATACCAGAACCAAACATCATTATACCAAACCCAAACACTATGATACACACCTAAACACTATCATGCCACACCCAAGCAGTGTATTATACCACACCCAAGCAGTGTATTATACCACACCCAAGCAGTGTATTATACCACACCCAAATACTATGATACACACCCTAGAACTATTATATTACACCCAAACACTGTGACACTCACCCAAACAGTATCATACCATACCCAAGCACCTGGCACTCCCACCTGGCTGCTGGTGGGCACCTCCAGTGGGTACAGCCGAGTCTTCCTCCTCTTCAGATGTCAGACCTAGGCCCTGCCCCTTCTGGAACGCTCCGCCAGCAGCGAGCAGGGCTCCCGTGGGCCCAGGGCCGTGGCCCTGCACACAGGCCCCTCAGACTCTCTCTTCCCTCAAGGCAGCCTCGCAAGCGAAGGGCCCGGCACGCTCATGTCTGGTGGCTCTGTGGGTCCCCGTGGCGGGCGCGCCCAGTCCTGGCTTTGACTCCAGCATGGCCCCGAGATGTGGTTCTGCTGGTGGCTCCGTGGCCCCCGTGGGCGGGGCGCCCAGTCCTGGCTTTGACTCCCGCATGGCCCCGAGATGTGGTTCCGCTGGTGGCTCCGTGGGTCCCCAGTGGCGGGCGCGCCCCGTCCCGGCTTTGACTCCCCACGTGGCTCCGAGATGTGGTTCTGCTGGTGGCTCCGTGGCCCCCGTGGCAGGTACGCCCCGTCCCGGCTTTGACTCCTGCATGGCCCTGAGATGTGGTTCTGCTGGTGGCTCCGTGGCCCCGTGGCAGGTACGTCCCGTCCCGGCTTTGACTCCCGCATGGCCCTGAGATGTGGTTCTGCTGGTGGCTCCGTGGCCCCCGTGGCGGGTACGTCCCATCCCGGCTTTGACTCCCGTGTGGCCCTGAGATGTGGTTCCGCTGGTGGCTCCGTGGGCCCCCGTGGTGGGCGCTCCATCCCGGCTTTGACTCCCGTGTGGCCCTGAGATGTGCTTCCGCTGCCGCCTTAGTAGGGCCTGCAGGGAGGGGCAGCAGGAGCAGAGGTGGACAGAGCTGAGGCCACAGCATGGTGGGAAGGGGAGACGGGAGGGCACAGAAGCAGCCCAGAGCTCGGCTCAGCCTCCTTGTGGCCACCTGGGTTGGGCCAGGCAGCGGGAGGGACAGCTGCTTCCCGGGACAGGCTGGAGCTGGGACAGTGTCCAGGAAGCAAACATGCACCAAGCGGAGCCACAGCTGAAATGCACAACCCAGGTCGTCCTGGACCAGCAAGTGCGAGGGCCAGAGGTCACCAGCAGGGGCCACCGGGGACCCCTTCACCTCTCCTGAGCTGCCCAGGAATCAGGCCCACAGCCGGCTAGACACAGGCCTCTGGTGGGCTGGGCACTGCTGCCCACCTGCCCGCTACCACCTGGGCAGACTCTGGGGGTGGGTGGCAGCCCCCTGGGTCCTCCACAAGCCAACCACTGAGATTCCTGGGCTGAGACAGCGGCCAGGGCTGCTGAAGCTGTAACTTCGGCTGCGCGCCCACGTGCCCCTGGGTTTTAAGCTGCAGTCTCGCCTTTCTCGGCTCCAACAATTCGCTGACCTTAATGAAAATTCTCCAAGTCTACAAGTCATACAGTCCATTACAACCTGTCCTGCCCATAGTACAATAGCCCGAATCGCTGTCACAAATCGATGGGGCGTGGCTGAGAAGACGCAGGGCCCCCGGGCATGCGGCCCCCTCCCCGAGCGGGCTGGGGAGCCTGTGTTGAGCTTCCCAGGAAAGGACGAAGCCGTGTGGCAGCGACAGCAGAATGTGGCTCCGTCACAGCCATTTTGGAAAAATGACTTAATTCTGTGACAACTCTGTATTTCCATGAAGCACCTCGGAGCCCTTCCAGTCGCCATAAAAATGACGTGTTTCCTCGTAAAGCCCCACGCTGACGGCAACCGAAGGCTGGTTGGGGGTCTCCACTGGCTCCGACCCAGCAGAGCAGTAAATGCAACAAGGCGGAAACACTTGGGTGCCAACAGGGCAGCGGCAAAATCCAGCCTCACAGGACAGCCTCGAGGCTCGGACACTCACAACCATGGGAGCCATGCGGGGCACGGTGTGTCCACACGGCCTCCCAGGGCTGGGGCGCTCATGACCCCACCCCTGCTTCTGGAGCCACACCCTGCCTCTCTCCCCGGGCCTCAACTCTCCTCTCCCTCCCTCCTCGGCAGCCTCACCCCTACCCCTGGCACAGAGCCGTGACGGGTGCATGTAGGATCCTTGAGCCTAATGTACCGCTGATACTCTAAGAACAGGGATGGTAGAGAGATACTCTGTAAGAACATAATGGAGAGAGGTACGCTGAGGGGAGAGAGATACTCTGTAGAACAGGAGAGGAGAGAGATAACTCTGTAAGAACTTGAGGGGAGAGAGATACTCTGTAAGAACATAATGGAGAGAGGTACCCTGAGGGGAGAGAGATACTCTGTAGTACAGGAGAGGAGAGAGATACTCTGTAAGAACTTGAGGGAGAGAGATACTCTGTAACAACACAAGGGGAGGGAGATACCCTGAGGGGAGAGAAATCCCAGAGCGGGCAGATGTGTGTCCACCCAGGAAAGGCCCAGAGCGGGCAGCTGTGTCCACCCGGGAGAGGCCCAGAGCGGGCAGATGCGTGTCCACCCAAGAAAGGCCCAGAGCGAGCAGCTGTGTCCACCTGGGAGAGGCCCAGAGCGGGCAGACGCATGTCCACCCGGGAGAGGCCCAGAGCAGGCAACTGTGTCCACCGGGAGAGGCCCAGAGCGGGCAGGCGGCGTGTCCACAAGGAAAGGCCCGGTGGGCAGACGGCGTGTCCACCCAGAGGTCTGGAAGGTAGTCCCCACGCTCAGCCTCCCGGGCCTGGGTTGTGTGAGGGTCTTGGCCCCACTTTGGGGTGCTGCCCCCACATAGCTGGCATCATTTTCTTGTTGAATGGAAAATAACCATTTGATAAATAGACTCACTTTTAAATTGATAAATAGAATCTTTAAATAGGGGAACCATTAAGATGGCTGTGGAGCAGCAGCACATGGGGACAGGAAGTTCTCTCCTCCCTGGAGCTTCCTGGCAGATGCCCTTTCGCAGGAGGCTGACACTGTCTGTCCCTGGCACTCGGCTCTCTGTGCTCAACCCACCAGCAGCTCCGCTCTGCCCTGCCCTGCCAGTGTCCACGGGCCTCTGCTGCCTCCCAGAGCCTCCCAGAGTGGGAACCTCTGTGTGGGGACCCTGAGCCCTCTCCGCCTGGCTCAGACCATGGGAATGGCAGCCCCAAGTGGGGTCACTGTCCCCTACCCTCTCCCCTGTGTGTGTGCTGACGTCCCCTGCAAGGGGACCTGCTTTCTCCACCGCTCACCCCACTGCCTTTACCCAACGTGGTTGGGACCCTCAGAGTCTGTTCCCCTGCTGGCCGCTGCCGCTGGGCCCCACCCTGTCGCCTTCCTCCAGACCTGTCACCATGGTGATACACGTGTATGCTCCCGAGGTGGCACCCGAGCACGTCCCCGTGGTGGCACCCGAGGACGTCCCCATGGTGGCACCTGAACACTCTTAACTGATGAGATCGACACTGGATTTCTTTAAATCACTTAATTGACAGATGATGATCTTCAGAAATGGAAAAATATCCCACTCACAGATGGAAGAATCAAGCCTGTTAGAATGACTGTAGAAGCTGAAGTATTCATAGATTCACGCAATCTCCATCCAAATTCAGACAAGGTTCTTCAAGGACTGAGAAAAGTAAACAGTAAAGTTTGTGTGAAATAGAAGAGACCATGAATAGTCAAAGGCATTGAGGAATTTGGCGGTGTCTCATCTCTGCACCGGGAACTGTGCTACGAATGTACCATGATCCAAACTGTATGGTACTGGGACAGAGGCTCTTTGTTTACAGGCCAGAATAGAGTAGCCGAGGACGACCCCTAGGAACATGCACAGTTAAGTTTTGATGAAGGAGCTGAGAACACGAAATAAAGGCATCTCTTCAACAAATGGTGCGGGAAAACCAGATGAACCACATATAAGGGATTAAAGCTGGACCCGTACACAAAAAAGTCAATGTGAAATGACCAAAGACCCTGAGAGCCATCCGTAAAGAAGATTCAGAAATTTGGTACCACCATCAACAACAAGAAGACAAAAAAATAAGCAAATAGGACGACATCAAATTGGGGCTGGAGCCATAGCACAGCGGGAGGGCGTTTGCCTTGCATGTGGCTGACCAGGGTTCGATCCGGCATCCCATATGGTCCCCTGAGCACCACCAGGAGTCATTCCTGAGTGCAGAGCCAGGAGTAACCCCTGAGCACTGCCGGGTGTGACCCCCCCCAAAAAAACCCCAAAAAACAAAAACAATGAAAAAAAATTAAAAAAGTTTCTGCATGGCAAAAGAAATATGAGCAAAAACTAGAAGAGAGCGAAATGCATGGGAAACATATTTATATTCAACACATCAGAAAATGGGTTGATGATGAGGCGCCTGGGAGGCATGGCGGGTTCTAGCCCTGGCCTGCCACCCCAGCAGAGCCTCACAACAAGCCAGACGACCCCCTACTCCTTGGGGCTGCCATTTTCCATGTCCAGACTTCCCTCTTGTCACAACTCCACCCAGCAGACCAGACTATCACAGCTGGCTCGCGCAGCCACTAGTGGCCGTGCGGTTCATCAATAAATACTTTATTTAGAGGTGACTACAAGAGTATGCCACCCGCACGGCAAGACTGGCAAGCTGCTTGTTTCAGTATTTGATATGCCAAATACCAGTAACATTTATAGTAGGTTATTCCCATGACCTAATATAATGGTTTGAGGCTCTGTGTGTTCCTGGAGCAAGCGGATGCCTTTGGGTTCTACTAGCATGAGACAGGACATATGGAGATATTACTAGTGCCCGCTCTAGCAAATAGATGATCAACGGGAAGATAGTGATAGTGATAGTGAGGATATGTAAAGAACTCATGATGCTCAACAACAACTTTTTAAAAGCCCTTGTATGTCTGAGAAAGAGCAACATCACTGATCGTCAGGAAGATCCAAACCTAGAAGACAGTGAACACGGTACATATAAAAAAATAGGCAGTTTGTGTTGCCATGGAGGTGGGGCGAAGGCCCTCTCCCGGTCAGGCGGGGACACTGTCTGGGTCACCTCCTGGGAAACCATGTGGAGAGTCCTTCGAAACGCAGAATGGAGCTGCCGTATGACCCAGCAACTCCGCTCCGGGGCATCTACCTTAAAAACACTCACTCACAAGGCACCGTGCACACATTACGTATTGCTGTACTTAGGAAAACAGTGAAGCCAGGAAACTGTCCTAGGTGTCTAATAGAGAGGAGTGGATGGTGACGGTGGGCACAGACACCCCACGGAGACAGAAGCTGCAAGGCACGATGATCATGCAACTTGCCGCAACTGGGCGGCGCCGGAAGACAGGCTGAGTGGAGTGCGGCCAAGACACACAGGCCTCACATGTCTGTCTCTGGACACTGGGCGAGGAACTGTACTACGGTAACTGTACTGTAGTGACTACACCGCCCTTGACCCCACTGAATAGGGGAAGGGCGTACGGAATCATGGATAGGGAAGTAAAAAGGGGCAGGGGTTGGGGCTTCCGCTATGTCGGTGATGTGGGTGAGGTGCACGGGCTTACGCCCAATACTGACTCAACAACACTGAACACGCCAGCTCGGCTCAACCAACGGACTTAGTTACTTATTTTTCTCCTTTCTGGGTCACACCCAATGAGGTCAGGGGTTACTCCTGGCTCTCTACTCAGGAATTACTCCTGGCGGTACTTGGGAACTGTATGGGTTGCCAGGGACTGAACCCAGGTCGGCTGCGTGCAAGACAAACACCCTCCCTGCTGGACTGTGGCTCCAGCCCCTGGACTCTGAAATGTGCCTGTCAAGGTGGTAGGTGAGGTGGGGCGGGGCTGGAGGCAGGGGACCGGAGGATGAGACGCTGGTGGAGGGATTGGTGTTGAAATACTGTACGTCTGAAACTCTATGATCAGTAGCTTTGTAAATCATGGTTATTGAAACAGTTTATTTTTTTTAATGGGCTTTCGGTGGGCTGGAGAGCACAGCAGGGAAGGCGCTTGCGTGATACACAGCTGACCCCGGTTCCTTCCCTGGCAGTGAATGTGGCCCGAGACCTGCCAGGAGTGATCCTGAGTGCCGAGCATCATTGAGTGGGATCCGCCAAACAAACGAAAAATCCCAGGTTGGGCGACAGTATAACCCAGACAGCATACCCCAGACAGTATGCCCCAGACAGTATACCCCAGACAGTATACCCCAGACAGTATGCCCCAGACAGTATGCCCCAGACAGTATGCCCCAGACAGTATACCCCAGACAGTATACCCCAGACAGTATGCCCCAGACAGTATACCCCAGACAGTATGCCCCAGACAGTATACCCCAGACAGTATGCCACAGACAGTATACCCCAGACAGTATACCCCAGACAGTATACCCCAGACAGTATGCCACAGACAGTATACCCCCAGACAGTATGCCACAGACAGTATGCCCCCAGACAGTATGCCCCAGACAGTATACCCCAGACAGTATACCCCAGACAGTATGCCCCAGACAGTATGCCACAGACAGTATGCCACAGACAGTATACCCCAGACAGTATACTCCAGACAGTATACTCCAGAAAGTATACCCCAGACAGTATACCCCAGACAGTATACCCCAGACAGTATGCCACAGACAGTATGCCCCAGACAGTATGCCCCAGACAGTATACCCCAGACAGTATACCCCAGACAGTATGCCCCAGACAGTATACCCCAGACAGTATACCCCAGACAGTATACCCAGACAGTATGCCACAGACAGTATACCCCAGACAGTATGCCCCAGACAGTATACCCCAGATAGTATACCCCAGACAGTATACCCCAGACAGTATGCCCCAGACAGTATACCCCAGACAGTATACCCCAGACAGTATATCCCAAACAGTATGCCACAGACAATATACCCCAGACAGTATACCCCAGACAGTATATCACAGACAGTATGCCAGACAATATGCCACAGACAGTATGCCCCAGACAGTATACCCCAGACAGTATGCCCCAGACAGTATACCCCAGACAGTACACCCCAGACAGTATACCCCAGACAGTATGCCCCAGACAGTATATCCCAGACAGTATGCCACAGACAATATGCCACAGACAGTATACCTCAGACAGTACACCCCAGACAGTATGCCCCAGACAATATACCCCAGACAGTATACCCCAGATAGTATACCCCAGACAGTATACCCCAGACAATATGCCACAGACAGTATACCCCAGACAATATGCCACAGACAGTACACCCCAGACAGTATACCCCAGACAGTATACCCCAGACAGTATGCCACAGACAGCATGCCACAGACAGTATAACCCAGACAGTATAACACATCCCACACAGCCCGCCAGGAACGATTCCTGAGTGCAGAGCCAGGAGGAAGCCCCGAGCACCACAGAGAGTGGCCTTAAAACCCGAACAAACACCCCCACACCCCGCCTCGGGCTTCTGCTTTCTTTAGTCTTTTCCTCTTTGTTCCTGTTTTCCAATTTCATCATTTTTGCTATTAAGGCAGTTCTGCTACGTGGTTCAGGGTCAAATCTTCTATTTGTAGTTTCTTATGGTGAAAAGGTTGGCCAACCAGACCCCTGGGGACAGCGTTCTCAGAGATGCTGAGAGACATTAGTCATTACAACCTAGAGTTGCAATGTGACAACTTCCTGTGACAAGCGCGAACTCAGAGCAGAAAAGGGCTGTGGGAACACACTGACAAAGCTCGTTAAGACATAAGGGGCCGTACTACAGTCTACACGGCATTAACCAGCCGAAAAGCACCAGAAGCATTATAAGCCATAGCCGACGCCGGGGCCTCTCCCTGCACACCGCTCCTGTGTTGGGGCAGCGGCCGATCCGGAGATCACCCAATGAACATCTGCACGGTGGAGGCAGAGGCTGCCACCGTACTATCAAACTGGTGCACTTGAATTAGCTCTCGCCAGAGACCTGGCAACGCTTCTTAATTTTATTAATCCAAGATGACAAGGTAAAATAACACTTCAGTGCATGGGCCACGGAGAAGTGACCTGGTTTGAAACTTCAAGCTGTGTAGACACACCTCAAACCCCTACTTGCATGGGTTTGCGGTGGAGACAGCAGAGCTCTCATGGCTGAATCCAGAGAAAATGTCCGTATTTTAAACTCTCTTTAAATGTACAAGTGAGGAGCTTTATCTTACTCTTTAATTGGAAGTGATTAATCTGTAATGTCATTCTAAAACACCAAGAGACAAACCGAACAGGATCTTCTTAATGTTTGCAATGATAAAAACATGGTGTAGATTAATCGGAGAGAGGAGGTCGGTTAAAGACGATACGAAGCGAGAGAGAGCGAAGAAGAGCAGTCTTGGGCGCCTGCGTGAAGCGGTAAAGCAGCCAGCCACACTCGGCAGGCAAAGGGGAGCACAGACGCCCCCACCCAGCGGTGGGGCCCCTCATTCACACCTGCTCTGGGGCTGTCTCCACTCAGACAAGCCCCGGGAAACAGCAAACTCAAGTCCTGTTGTTCTGAAATGGACAGAGGCACATGCCAACAATTGTTTAAGTGTATCTAAAATGTGGGCACAGGTTGTTCAACATATGATGAACCTGTACACGATAGAAATGGTGCGTGTGAAGCCCCACACAGACAGCTCCCAGGCATCACTGAGGAGGAGGAGCCCACCAAGGGGGCAGGAACGTTTCTGGGTCTGAGGGCAAAGGGCGGCATGCAGGGGATTCGCTGCCCGCCTCTGCAGCCAACATTCTCCATGGCTCGGAACACGACAGTCTGGGATACATGTATTTCTAGTGGGAGATCTCGTCCAAGAAGAGCAAGAGCAATATATGAACATGTGCGCGGGCGTGCGAGCGTGTGTGTGTGTGTGTGTTTGTGTGTGTGTGTGCTGGGCCCATTTCTTCCTTCAAGGCCATTGCTTTCTGATCTATCCAGTCGTGATAGAGAAATGCTTTATTTTTGCTTTTTGGGTCACACCCAGCGATGCTCAGGGGTTTCTCCTGACTCTGCACTCAGGGGACCCTATGGGATGCCGAGGATCAAACTCAGGTTAGCCGTGTGCAAGACAAACGCCTTCCTCAACATACTATCGCTCCAGCAGGCAACATTCTTTATACAGCTACAGTAATTCCAGAGTGTGACACGGTGAAAGAACAAACAGGTCAGTGAGATGGACACACACCACCGTGACGAGGGGCGGGGCAGGCGCAGGCTAAGAGCGGACCTTGCAATACGCAGAATTTTTAGAGGCTGCTTTTCCTATAACGTGAAACAAGCAATGTCAGACAAATCTACTGCAGGTATATGGCCGTTCTAATTATCAGACATGCAACGGGGAAGGAGGAACTGGGGCCACACACAGATCAGAGGCCAATTTCTCAGACACAATGCTGGAAACAAGAGCACTGGAATGAAGGCTATGGACCATATAATTTAATGTACAGGTAATAAAAAATATCACCCAACAAAATGGTAGTGTTGAAGGTTGTTGCATGTGTAGGTGATAAATGCTAAAGAACTATCAGGTCTGGAGTCAGAGCCATAGCACAGACCCGGGCTTGATCCCTGAGCACAGAGATAAGAGCTAGCCCTGAGCATCACCAGGCGTGACCCATAAACCAGAATGCCGGGGGCTCTGGAGGAAGGAGGGGCGTGAAGGGGGAGGGGCAAACCACTCCCAGGGCACAGTTCCTGCGGCGCCCGGAGGTGCCCAAGGCTCCCTGCACGCGTGTCTCTCGCGTGTCTTTTCTTTCTCGACAAAGAGCCAGGGGCCGGAGTGATAGCACAGTGGGGAGGGCGTTTGCCTTGCACGCGGCTGACCCGGGTTCGATCCCGGCATGCCATATGGTCCCCCGAGCCTGCCAGGAGGAATTCCTGAGTGCAGAGCCAGGAGTAACCCCTGAGCATTGCTGGGTGTGACCCCAAAAAGCAAAACAAACAAAGAGTCATAAAAACAATGGCTCCTTTGAAGGTCTGCTCCCTAAGAAACTCAGAAACAACCCGAGTATTTGGACACGTGTTGGCTTCTCACAGCCAGAGTCTCCCAGTTAGGTGAGATTAGGCAACGTGACCACCCACGCAGGACTCCAGGTACCACGAATGCTTTTCTGTGGCCGGAGTGGAGAAACGCATCGTTCACGGATTCCCAGCTTACGGGTGTGGAGCAAAGCGCAGACTCAGCCTGACCCTGAATACACGAGTGTGGAGCAAAGCGCAGACTCAGCCTGACCCTGAATCGGAGCCACTGTGCCGAGCTGTGCTGCCGGGCTCCGTCAGGGCACGGAGACAGGGGACACACTCGCGGGGAAGCCGGGAAACGGCCGGACGGTCCAGGCCCACAGCGTCTCCTGGAAATGAGGCAGCTCACTGACAGACAAATACAAAGCCAATCCAAGAGGTCAGTTACTGCACGTCGGGCAGCCAATCAGTGCTTTAAGGTACGGGAGCATTCATCAACATTCACTGTATCACTGTATCACTGTCTTCCCGTCCATCATCGATTGGCTCGAGCGGGCCCCAGTAACATCTCCGTATGTCCTGTCTCATGCTAGTAGAGCCCGAGGGCACCTGCTTGCTCCAGGAACATAAAGAGCCTCAAACCATTCCATCAGGTCATGGGAATGAGGTCTACATTAAACGAACACATAAAGTCAAGCAGAAAATCCAAGCATGTATGAACAAAACCATAAGTTGCACAGAGGCGCTTAACAACCAGGATGAGCGGGGTGTTCTGGGAGAGGAAATGGGTAGGAATTTCTCAAAATTAACACAAAAGACCCCCAAATTCATCTATAAGACAATCTAAAGTCAGTGTATTCTGAAACATGTTTTTTTTTAAGTTTGTTTTGGGGGTTCACACCCTGCCGCTCTGGACCTCCCTCTTGGCTCTGTGCTCAGGGATCACTCCTGGTGGGCTCAGGGGGCCTCTCTGGGGTGCCAGGGACTGAGCCTGGGTTGACTGCATGCAAGACAAGTGCCCTCCTTTCTGCTGTACGATGGCTCTGGCCCCAAAACTGAACTTTTTAAAATGCGACGCCTGACAAGCAGATTCCCAAAATCCCCAAATGTCAAAAAAAACAGCCAACCCCATCAAAAAAATGGGGAGAAGAAATGAACAGAAGCTTCCAAAAAGAAGAAATTGAAAGGCCAAAAGGCATATGAAAAAGTGCTCTTCATCTTTAATCATCAGGGAGATGCAAATCAAAACAACAATGAGGTACCATCTCACACCTCAGAGACTGGCACACATCCAAAACAGCAAGAACCACCGGTGCTGGTGTGGATGTGGGGGAAAAAAGGGACTCTCATCCACTGTTGGAGAGAGTGCCGACTGGTCCAGCCCTTTTGGAAAACAATATGGGCATTCCTCCGAAAACTAGACATTGAGCTCCCATTTGATCCAGCAATAGCACTCCTGGGAATATACCCGAGACCGAAAAACACATAGCAGAAACACTATCTGTACTTCTTTATTCATCTCTGCACTATTCACTATAGCTAGAATCTGGAAACAACCTAAATGCCCGAGAACAGAGGACTAGATAAAAGAAACTGTGGTTCATCTACACTATGGAACACTATATGCAGCTGTCAGAAAAGATGAAATTATGAAATTTACGTGCAAATGGATGGACATGGAGTCTATCATGCTGAGTGAAATTAGTCAGAAGGAAAAGGACAGATATAGAATGACTGCATTCATTAATAGGATATAAATAGATACCAGTGTTTTACTAAATGTGGGAAATGGTAATGGCAGATTAAAACTCACCATTGAATATACACAAAGAGACTTAAGTGATAAACTCTAAATATCTGCAGGGCTAGCCACAATGTGTAAAACAAGAGGGAGAGAGATGCAGAGACAGAGAGAGAGACAGAGAGAGAAAGAGAGGAAACAGGGCTCCCTTCTGCTGAGGCAGCCTGGGGGTGGGTGGGAGGGGGTGGGGTACATTGGTGGTGGAAGTGGGCCACTGGTGGAGGGATGGGTGCTGGAATACTGTACTACCAAGAACCAATTATGAACACCTTTGTAATTGTATGTCTCACGGTGATATAATAAAAAATTTTAAAAAACTATATATGGGAAAAATACATCATTTTTTTCATATTTCCACAGTATGAGGCTGGAGAGCTCCAGAGTCACCTGTTCCGGTTACTCTGTCCATTTGTTTCTCCGCCTACCCCCACACGCACCTGACTCGCTGGTCTACTCAAACTTACGTGGCATTTCCCCGAGAAAAAGCCTGTTCTAGGTCACTGCAGTACATGGGTAACAGCTAAAACTTCAGCGCCAAAGCATGCCTCGACACCGCCCACATCTGTCTTCTCCATCCGTCTCTGCGTGTCCTGGCACCCCGGTCCTGCAGCCACCTGGGCCAGGCTTCTCATCACCTGCAGCCTGTGGGTGTCAAGAAGCCACACCTGGCGCGGTTGGGACCACCCCCTGCCACGTCCTGTGGGCGACAGCGTCTCACACCAGCCACACCGATGCCCATCCTAGCACAGGGCCATGGCCTGGGCCTGTCCCGCAGTGACCAGGCCTAGTGGGCTGGAGTCACGCCATGGCCACCTCTGCTTCTGGCTCCTTCCCCAGCCAAGTGCCCGTTCGAGTGGCTTTCCCGGTGCTGGGGGACCCGCTGGCCTCTCCTCTGCTTCCAATGCTGGGAAGGCAGAGTAAGCACGTCCTGAACGCTGGTGCCCAGGACAGCTCGCTGGGTCCACGCGGGGAATATGATGCTGTGAGCTATCATATTAACTGCCCAAGCGTTGCCCGCCCGCAATCATTTGCGTCCCTGGCCTCTGCACCCTCGTGGGAACTGGTGGCCATGAAGTGTGGCTTGGCCACACTCATGCATGCTCAGCGGGGGGCTGATTAGCACGGCGTCAGGCTGAGGAGTGCGTCTGAGTCCAACCCTCCACAGATGGGCGTCCTCCCAAGAACCAGTTCCTGCAAACTCACTGTCTGTTCGGGACTCACGTCGCCCTTCTCTGCTCTGGCCACAGAATGGCCCGTTGCGCCAAACAGCACTGGACTGAAATAGTTTGAAACGACAAGCTTGTACCCCACAGCTCCGGCAATTCACAACCCTTACGCTTGCTCTCGCCCCCTCTCTGTCCTGTCTCTCTTCTCCCAGAAAGAATCTTGTTTCCGTAAAATCTCGAGTTGTTTGCTCACGTCTACCACCCAGATGTTCGACAAATTCCTGCCACTGTGAAAAGCAAACTGACTGGGGTGTTCGCCTTCTCTGCACGCCCCCAGAGAACATGCTGACCAGCCGCTCGCACCAGCTCACCCCCTCGGCTGCGTCGCCGGCTCCTTCCCTGCGCTGGAGCTGAGACTTCCTGACATCAAAGTGCCTGGATCTTCCTGGCTCTTTGTGGCTCTTCGTGGCTCGGCAGGTCTCCCCACTTCACCAAGGCCCGTGATCGTTAATGAAGCCCTGCAGCATTTCTACATTGACAGTTTCCCAGGATAACAGCACACGTGTAGTTTTAACTTCAGTGTTCTATCTGCTCCATTAAAATGGGATATTTTCTTGCCCTTTTATACAAGAAACTATTTATGTTACCATTAGGACTAGGACATACTTCCTGTGTGAAGAGGGCTGGTCCTGTGCTGCCGAAGGCTAATTCCTAGGAAATGTCCTTACTTCCATGGGAAAAAATGTTGGTTTTGGGGGCCACACCTGGCAGTGTTCAGGGGCTGTTCTCGGCTCTGGTGCTCAGGGGTGACTCCTGCGGTGCTTGCGAAAAACCTGATACGGAGTCAGGGACCAACCTGGGTTGGCTACAGCAAGGCGGCGCTCACCCCTGGGCTGTTCTCTAGCTCCCTAAGAATGTTTAAGCTTTCTATCGCCGTAAGGGTCCGCATTGGTAAAAGGGAATCACTCCAACCATGTAGTCCAAGTACATTTTCACATTTATTCTCCTATTTTATTTTATTTTATTTTTACTTTTTTTGGGTCACACCAGGCAATGCTCAGGGGTTTCTCCTGGCTCTGCACTCAGGAATTATTCCTGGCGGTGCTCAGGGAACCATATGGGATGCCGGGGATCGAACCCAGGCCTGCATGGGCTGGCCGTGTGCAAGGCAAATGCCCTACCCGCTGGGCTATCGCTCCGGCCCCTATTCTCCTATTTTAAACGGTCCTCTGCAGCAACGCCACTGTCGTTCTCTGTCTGTTACAATAGTTTTTCAATACTGAGATTTTTCAAGGAAACTGAGCTTTGATTTGTTGATTTAACCTGCTTTGTTTCCTTTCTTGGATGTTTCTGGCTTCCTGCCATAATTTTCCCGTTTTCTCAGTTTAGAATTCACTTTGTCCTCTGGTATTACTGACCTGTGGCTGGAGCCACCAAGTTCCCATAAACATGTCTTTGAGGCGGCGCTCTCGGGGCTTCCCAGACCCCGGTGCTCGCCCTGGTCCTTCCCTGCAAGCTCAGTCGTAAGCTTGGCGCGTGTGCATCTGGGCGATGCTGGAGCCAGCTCCAGGTGATGACTCCGTGTGCGTCTGGGCGATGCTGGAGCCAGCTCCAGGTGATGACTCCGTGTGCGTCTGGGCCGATGCTGGAGCCAGCTCCAGGTGATGACTCCGTGTGCGTCTGGGCCGATGCTGGAGCCAGCTCCAGGTGATGACTCCGTGTGCGTCTGGGCCGATGCTGGAGCCAGCTCCAGGTGATGACTCCGTGTGCGTCTGGGCCGATGCTGGAGCCAGCTCCAGGTGATGACTCCGTGTGCGTCTGGGCGATGCTGGAGCCAGCTCCAGGTGATGACTCCGTGTGCGTCTGGGCCGATGCTGGAGCCAGCTCCAGGTGATGACTCCGTGTGCATCTGGGCGATGCTGGAGCCAGCTCCAGGTGATGACTCCGAGTGATGACTCTGTGTGTGCATCTGAGCTGACACTGGAGCTAGCTCCGGGTGATGACTCCGAGTGATGACTCCGTGTGTGCATCTGAGCTGATACTGGAGCTAGCTCCGGGTGATGACTCCGAGTGATGACTCCGTGTGTGCATCTGAGCTGATACTGGAGGTAGCTCCGGGTGATGACTCCGTGTGTGCGTCTGAGCTGACACTGGAGCTAGCTCGGGTGATGACTCCAGGTGATGACTCCGTGTGTGCATCTGGGCGATGCTGGAGCCAGCTCCAGGTGATAACTCCGAGTGATGACTCCGTGTGTGCATCTGAGCTGATACTGGAGGTAGCTCCGGGTAATGACTCCGTGTGTGCGTCTGAGCTGACACTGGAGCTAGCTCCGGTGATGACTCCGGGTGATGACTCCGTGTATGTCTGGGCCGATGCTGGAGCCAGCTCCAGGTGATGACTCCGTGTGCATCTGGGCCGATGCTGGAGCCAGCTCCAGGTGATGACTCTGAGTGATGACTCCGTGTGTGCATCTGAGCTGACACTGGAGCTAGCTCCGGGTGATGACTCCGTGTATGTCTGGGCCGATGCTGGAGCCAGCTCTGGGTGATGACTCCGTGTGCGCCAGCAAGCTTGGGAAGTTTCCCCACGGTGTTGGCTGCTGCCTACCTCCCCTCGGGGGCTGTGTCTTGTTTTCCATGTTTCTGGAGCAGCACCCAGCTCCAGGTGATGACTCCGTGTTCCTCTGAGTCGACGCTGGAGTTCAGGGCTCTTCAAGGTGCTCAGGGACCATGTGATAGCAGAAACTGAACTGCTGCATTCAAAAACGCTTCCAGCCTGCTGACTCCCTGGGGGCCGCTGCCTCTGCCCCAGGCATGGGATCCTGAAATCACCTTGTTCCGTCTCTAACTCTCTGGGCTTAGGCCGACTCTGCTGCCTTCTGCTGCCCAGCCACATCCTGCACACACCCTCCCTGTGTCCCGAGCTGCTGGCTGGGCTTGGAACTTAACGAGCAGATCTAAGGTTTGCTTAGGAGCGTCCCTGAAAGCTTTCTCCTAGGGAAACCGGCCTGTCGGCGACTTACCTGCTCGCAGAGGCCTTCCTCAATCCCTACCACTAGCTCTAGTGCCCTGGGGCCACGGGCCTGCAGCACCCCTGGTTCTGATCCCCGAGCTCCGTGTCCTGGGTCCCTCCTACATCAGCAGCAATGGCTAGACACTCTCTAGACACTCTGGTCTGCTGGTCTGACTCCATTACAGCGGTCTCAGGCCTGGCCCATGATCCCTTAGGCACGAATGTCCCTAGTTCACTACTAATACCAGCTTGTATACTTAGAACACCTCGTGTGTCCTAGTCAGCAAACGCTTTAAAATCACCGAACAAGAACTGTATACCCGAACCGCTCAACGCCCCTCAGTCTCTCCCTCAGTCTCTCTCCCTCTCAGTCTCTCTCAGTCTCTGTCTCTTCCCCTCTCTTGTCCCAACAGAGGACCTGGCCAGGGAAGAGCAGATGCGGCTACAGGGCGGTCGGATCCCACACACAGACGACAAAGAGGCTGGTGTGAAGCGCGGGAGACAGCAGCCGGGCGACCGTGGACTCTGCCCGTGGACCCAGCCTGCCCCAGGGAGCAGCGACACTGACCCCATCTCAGATCATGCCAGAGCAAATTATGGACAAGCTCGAGATATGAACACAGGTCCATGAAAGTACCATAGGAAAAGGTAAAAGCTTTGCAATCATGTGATAATAAAAGTATTTCAGACAAGTCACAGCATGGACATGGCAATATAAGCGCTGTCAGACTGAACTGCATAAAAATGTAAGCCCCACTGTGCCTAAGGCACCTTTTAGAGATGAAAATAAATTATTTATCACGTATCAAAGGACTAATAGCCACACTCTGGAAAGTCAAAACGTAAACGACAAGAGGCAGACAGTGAGAGTGGGCAGGGAGAAGCCGGCGGACACCGAGGAGGAAAGAGAAAGCAGGGCCTGGACAGGGCGACACAGACGCCCTGGGCTCAAGGCCCGAGGAAGCGTCATTGTTTAGAGAGGATCTGTTTGTGCAGACGCTGACACGGGCAGCACTAACAGCGGTGAGCACTGTGTGCCGAGCGACACAGGCAGCACTAACAGCGGTGAGCACTGTGCGCCGAGCCAGCAGTCTCGCAAGGCAGGGGAGCGCCAAGCTCACACACGTGCAGTGTCGGCCAGCCAGGCATGCTCTGTGGGCAGCCACTTCCCGGGCACCGGGTGCCGGGCGCACACGCACACACACACACACGCACACATGCACGTATATGCACACACAGAAACACTCATGCATTCCCACACAACACACACATACATCACATACACATACACGCATAGGTGCACATATTCATGTACACACATGCACACATACAGGAACACAGGATCACATATGCACAAATGCACACATGTGTGCAGATACACACATGCACACACATGTTGACATGTTAGAAAGCAAGAAGCTGATCCAGACTTTACTTCCAAAGACACTGGGAAGGAGAGAAGGCCAGGGCTTTCCCCACAGAGCAGCACGGCGGGCTGAAACAGCACGGACAGACAGATGGACGGAAACAGCACCACGGGCGGAAACAGCATATTTTAGGCCAACACATAGAAAGATAAAGAAGGTTGCTAAAAAAAAAACCCACAAATTTGCCAGGTTTTAGTCAAGAGGATCAAGACTGAGACTCCGTGAAGAGGATTTGACTTTTTATCCTTCCCTGTCTCAGCCTCAGAATCATCTGCTACTTCAGGTGGTTTCGGTTAAAGGGACACCCCGAGAATCCAGAGTGCCAGCGTGGCCCCGAATGAGGCTCCGGCTTCGTCTGCACCTGGATGGGGCCCTCCGCAGGGCTGGGTGAGAGACCGGAGAGGCTGGGAGGGCTCAGCACCCTCAGCTGGGCAGACGCACCCCAGCCTTTCACAGCCCTCTGGGGGTGGGCCTGGGCCCCAGGAGCTGTGCAGGCCAGACACACACGTCCAGTCAGCGATCCTGGGCCTGGGATCTGAGCACGGGGCAGGGAGCTGCTTCCTGCTCCCCCACCCACGAACACCCCACTTCAGAACTCTCGCCTGCGACCCTCATGACAAAGGTGCTTCCCACTCAGCAACAGAAGGGCAGAGACCAATGTAATAAGGCCAAGACCAGTGTGATAAGGCAGAGACCAGTGTAATAAGGCCAAGACCAGTGTAATAAGGCCGAGACCAGTGTAATAAGGCCGAGACCAGTGTAATAAGGCCGAGACCAGTGTAATAAGGCCGAGACCAGTGATAAGGCCGAGACCAGTGTAATAAGGCCGAGACCAGTGCGATAAGGCAGAGACCAGTGCGATAAGGCCGAGACCAGTGCGATAAGGCCGAGACCAGTGCGATAAGGCCGAGACCAGTGCGATAAGGCCGAGACCAGTGTGATAAGGCCGAGACCAGTGTGATAAGGCCGAGACCAGTGTGATAAGGCCGAGACCAGTGTGATAAGGCCAAGACCAGTGTGATAAGGCCGAGACCAGTGCGATAAGGCCAAGACCAGTGTGATAAGGCCGAGACCAGTGTAATAAGGCCGAGACCAGTGTGATAAGGCAGAGACCAGTGTGATAAGGCAGAGACCAGTGTGATAAGGCAGAGACCAGTGTAATAAGGCCGAGACCAGTGTGATAAGGCCGAGACCAGTGTGATAAGGCCGAGACCAGTGTAATAAGGCAAAGCCCATGGAGGGGCTGGAACAGGACTTGGAGAACGTGGCTGTGGGCTGCGTAAGCTTCAGCTGGACGACGGGCCGCACCCAGGATGGAGGAGCAGCTCCTGGGGCCCCTCGTGCTACAGGCCTGGGAGAGAAACCGGGTCCCCACCACGTGCAAGTCAGCAGAGGACCCCCAGTCCCCAGAACACTGTCGTCCAAAGGCAAAGGGCGGGTGATAACTCCCGCACCACCTACAAATGCTCAAGTTCTGACACTGTCTCTGTCCGCCTGTTAACTCTAGGGCCCTATCTGCAGTTTAACACTACTTTTAACAAGCTCCCCTGGCAGCTGCTACATGTCTGTGTGCTCACGGGCCCTGCCCGTGCTGTGGCGCCCCTGCATCCCAGCCTGTGTCCACGGGGCCCGCATGGGAGCCGCTCCGTGTCCCGCCATGGCCCCGGGAAGACAAAGAAGAAGCAAAGGCGGTTCAGGGGCTTCAGAAATGGCAAAACGAAGAAAGCAAAAGGACGAGGAATCCAGCTCTCGTAGAGTGGAGCCCCCTGTGGGGGCGCAGGTGCGGGAGGCTGAGCCGCGTAGGAGCACAGGGGGGGTCTCTAGGCGCTGAAGAGAGTCCGGGAGCGTCTGGGAGCAGGCGAGGTTCTGAGAAGGGAGAGAAGAGTCCGTGTGCCGGACCCAGAATGTTTGTAAACAGAGGCTGGAACTCAGCAAGCCAGTCAGGTTAATAGATGATGACACCGAAATGCGGAACTCATTTCATTTCAATCAACTAAACTAACTTTCTTGGGAGATAATTTCTTCCAGGACATGTCAAACCACTGGAAAACTCCCGTGGAGATGGAGCTCCCGGCGTTTGAAAGCCGGCTAGCTTCAGTTCTCAAGCACAACACGGGATACTTGGCTATGTGGAAACTTATTGAAGTTAATGGGAAGAGCATGGGTTTCCAGGCAAGAATTCTGGACGCAGGGGTTAACAATCCCACTGAATTAGACTCAAACCTGCCTCTGAGAGCACTGGCAAACCAGGCCCCAACGCCAGCTCAGGGGGTCTCGGCCACACCGGCAAGCCGGGCCCCAACACCAGCATGCTCTGGGGGTCTCAGCCACACCGGGCAAGCCGGGCCCCAACGCCAGCTGGGGGGTCTCTGCCATACCGGCAAGCCGGGCCCCAACACCAGCGTGCTCTGGGGGGGTCTCAGCCACACCAGCAAGCCGGGCCCCAACACCAGCGAGCTCTGGGGGTCTCTGCTGCACCGGCAAGCCGGGCCCCAATGCCAGCGTGCTCTGGGGGTCTCTGCCACATCGGCAAGCTGGCCTCCAACGCCAGAGTGCTCTGGGGGTCTCTGCCACACCGGCACGCCAGCGTGCTCTGGGGGTGTTGGCCCCAGGCATCACACATGGAGCAGCTCACGCTCATTTCACGAGATGCCAGCAGCAAGGCTGCCTGCCCGAGGGGCTCCCCTGTCCCGGTGCAGAAGCCCCCCACTCTCATCTCAGGGCCATGGGGGGCCCTGCCCGCTGCCCACCAGGACCCTCAGTGGCATCACAGAGGGCAGCAAACACCTACCAACCATCCTGTAAAGTGTTTGGGGATGGGGAAGTCAGCTCCAGGCTGCCACCATCTTTAGGGCAGGAGGGCTGGGGTGGCCGGGGAGCTGATGCCCAGCCAAGGTGACGGGGGTGATGACGTCCGGGTCCCAGGTAGAGGATCCTGTCCTGTTTGGCACTGTGGGAAGCATCTGGGGCCACCTCACACCTCACCAGGGCTCCATAAAAACTCAGCGGCCTCTGGGCTGGTGCTGATGAGCACTGCCAGCATGAGCACTGCTGACGAGTCCCCACACGAGCATTGCTGACGAGTCCTCGCACGAGCACTGCTGACGAGTCCTCGCACGAGCACTGCTGACGAGTCTCTACACGAGCACTGCTGACGAGTCCCCACGAGCACTGCTGACGAGTCCCCCACACGAGCATTGCTGACGAGTCCCCGCATGAGCACTGCTGACGAAGTCCCCGCATGAGCACTGCTGATGAGTCCCCATACGAGCACTGCTGACGAGTCCCCGACGAGCACTGCTGACGAAGTCCCCATACGAGCATTGCTGACGAGTCCCCCGCACGAGCACTGCTGACGAAGTCCCCACACGAGCATTGCTGACGAGTCCCCGCATGAGCACTGCTGACGAAGTCCCCGCACGAGCACTGCTGACGAGTCCCCGCATGAGCACTGCTGACGAGTCCCCGCATGAACACTGCTGACGAAGTCCCCGCATGAGCACTGCTGACGAGTCCCCACACAAGCACTGGTGACGAGTCCCCGCATGAACACTGCTGACGAGTCCCCGCATGAGCACTGCTGATGAGTCCCCACATGAGCACTGCTGACGAGTCCCCACACGAGCATTGCTGACGAGTCCCTGCATGAGCACTGCTGATGAGTCCCCACATGAGCACTGCTGACGAGTCCCCCGCAAACGAGCACTGCTGACGAAGTCCCCACATGAGCACTGCTGATGAGTCCCCCGCATGAGCACTGCTGATGAGTCCCCGCATGAGCACTGCTGATGAGTCCCCGCACGAGCACTGCTGAGAGTCTCCACACGAGCATTGCTGACGAGTCCCCGCACGAGCACTGCTGACGAGCCCCCTGTAGCCGACAGAGGGACGTGTGACCAGGTCCCGGCTTGAGGACCAGAACAGGTGAACGCTCTCTCCCTGTCCCAGAGCTGCTCGGACGCACACACGACATCCTGCAGGTCCCCAGAGCTGCGGCGGTGCACAGGGAAGGAGCCGGCCAGGCTGCCCCGCAGCCCTCAGCTGACTGACCTCACAGCAGCTGTGGCGAGCCTTGGGCACCTCACTTCTCCGCAGCCCAGGCTGCAGCCCCGCTTCACCTGCTTGGCACCGCATGGACACGCCTGGGCCCCGGAAGTCCTGCCTGGTCTCGCTGGGGCGGAAGCTGCAGGAGCCTCAGGTGCTGAGTGCTCAGGGCCTTGCCAAGACTTGGAGCTACCCACGGGGCCCAGCCGAGCCTGCTCCCACCGAGCCCCACTGCCATGGCAGACCCTGCGGAATGCGGAAGCGAAGAGCCGGGGCTCTTCTTGGGCACGTGACACTGTTTAGTTCTCAGAGACTGTCAGACCACAACAGGTCCACGGCAGGAGTGAGGACGCAATTGGCCCACAAAGTGGAAAGTTGTTTGTCCGTGGGACTTTCTGTGAAGGTCTTCGAAGGCCCTGGCTTCCCTAGTCAATGACCTTTCCCAAATTCTGGTTCTCGGAAGCAGAAGCAGCCCCCTCCACCCCCACTGTGACACGGAGCGGCCGACATGGAGGGCTGGAGGGCTGCGCCATGGGCTTCTGTGCACCAACCAGCCGCGAGGGCGGGGTAGGCACCAGCAAAGCCAAAAGCTGAGCAGGTGGTGGTGCCAGGGGCAGAGCCAAGACAGGCGCCCGGCAGGGGAAGGCTCTGGCCCCGTCTCTGTGCCCCAGCTCAGCCCTGCGCCTTCGCTCTGTCCTGCAGGGGCCGATGGCCAGGTGCTGGCCTCCTGACTTGGACAAGTTGTGAACAGTCATGTCCAAGGGTCAGAATTGTGGCTGGCTGCGCTGCAGCACACTGAGGGCACCAAGGCACCTGCCTCGGTGCCTGACCGCAGGGTGACCCTGCCAAGGCCGCCCCAAGGATGCAGTGACTCAGGGACGGGCCTTCCCCAGGCTCTGCCAGTGGCTCACACCACAGTGGCTTCCTTCCAGGACCTGCTGCCTGAGGCAGGAAGGAAACCACCAGCCTGGAGAGACGCTGGCAGGACCCGCGGCTTCCAATGTACATGCGATGGGCCCGCAGGTGCGCAACGCCACAGTCCTCCGGGGCAGCAGAGAGGCCTTGACGCCCAGTGCCGGCTGCTTCCACAGGTCACCGGGGCTCTCTGGGCACATCCAGCCCACGAGTCAGTCTGCAGCTACTTCCAGAGACCCAGACAAGCCACCGGCTCTGCGTCACGGTCCAGCATACAAAGCCGACGGGGTGGGGGTGGGGGCAGCTGCGGTCACAGTCTGCAAAGGGGACCGCGGCAGCCCCCTCCCAGGGACAGACCCTCACGGGAGGCCGTTGTCAGGCATGGTCTAGGGCCCACGCTGCGAGGCCTGTGGGAACCGGAGCCTTCACTGAGCCCGCAGCTGGGCTGTGACGGCAGCCTCAGAATTCTGTGCTGTCGTTTCCACACAAATAATTACCCAAGAACTTCAGAAATATTTCTCAGCTGAGATGCTGCTAGCTCTCAACACTAGCTAGAAAAGGGTCCCGCTTAGATGCCCAGGAGGTAAACCGAGACCGTGGAGGGACAGGGTGAGCGATGAGAGTCTGGGCACTCGGGACACAGAATCCCTCTGGCATAAAGAGGACACCATGGACAGCTCGGCGGGGCTTCGGGGCTCAGTCACGTCCATCAGCACCAGGTGGTGTCACGCCCGGAGCTGGGCAGGGCCTGAGATATGCCCAGCTGCTGGCCTCGCCACCCCGGGCTCTGTGAGCGGGCTAGAGGGCCGTCTTTACACCCGCGAGATTCAAATCCCAA
>JAJIBD010001237.1:300000-427537 GCA_021461705.1 Cryptotis parvus
GGCACCGAGCGGGTACCTGCAGCCCACCCTGGACAGCCCTGTCCCCGAGGAAGGCTCTGGGCTCTCCAGGTGTGATCACGCCAAGATTTCAGGATGTGTCCCAGGCGGAAGGCAGCGCCTCATGGTCTCTGACACAGGCTGGGGAGTCAGGAGAGGGCGTGGAAGATGGAGGGGCAACAGGGCGTGGGGCGTGGGTCCGTGGGCCACCCGGCACCAGTGCACATGGGCCGCTGAGGGCGAAGAGCCCTGGCACAGTGCCCACACCCCCTGTCGGGAGCCGCTGGGGTCCCCGACAGTGTCAGGACTGAAGTTTTCTTCTACCTCCGAGGACACCGGGGAGCAGATGAAAACTCACGAGTCCGTGCAGTTCCAAAAGACTTTTCTTGATCACTTGATCACTTGAATCCCGTTATGCATCGATTTGCTCGAGCGGGTGCCAGTAACATTTCCATTGGACCCTATCACGTGCCAATGTAGCCCAATGGCATCTGGTTGATTCAGGAATATGAAGAGCCTCAAACCGTTAAAAAAGAAAGACGAACAAAAAGTCTTTTAATAGTACAAAAAGCTCTTCCACAGCTACCCAATATAATGAAAGAACTCTAGCTCTGGTCCGAACTTAGACCATACAAAAGAGCCCGAGTCTCCCACCAAAGAGAGGATCTCACAGAGAGGAGTCCTACCCAGAAGAAGGAGCAGGAAAAAAGGAAAAGAGAGGCAAGTGCCTCAAGTCAGTCCCCTTTATATACACCAAAGTAATCCTAACTGTTGACAGGGAGGGTCCTGTCAACAAAGAACCCTAAACAGCTTCTAGAACGTAGAAGAGTGTAGGAGGGTGGTGCCACACCCCATTATAGGTATAAACAAAGGGTTAATCTCTTCCTCTGAGATATCTCTTAGGTAAAACACTGAGGGGGAAAGCTGGTATAAAAGTAATACATCTTAATTTCATGGGCTTCATGTAATCTAGATGGTACTCACAAGGTCCTTCTTATTATTATCTGCACCAGGGTGATTCTGAGTATCTTGTTCTCGTGTACTGAAAGGGTCACTCTTGCCTGCTTAGAGCAAACTAGTATGATCCTTCCTATAGTCTTCCCTATAGTCTCAACGTAGCCAGGGTGGTAGTCTCCTGGTAAATTCTAACTGTCCCACGCTGGGTGCAGTGGGTATAAAGAGGAGCTGTGCCCAATCTAGAAAACACAGAAGTCTTAGTAGATGTATAAGTCAGAAGTTATTCAGTCAAGGTGACTTCTGTAACTTGCCACACCCTGCATCAGTGTTTACACAGAAGAGAGATCTCATTAGCATGAGCCTTGGCTTAAGAACATGTAAGTAGATTAAGCTATGAGTGGGTAAAACAGCAAAGCTCCCAAGCCAGCTAGGCCTGTCATCCAACACACCCCCAGATCCCGGCCTCCTCTAGCAGGGGCCTCAGCCTGAGATCCTGGGATCCCGTGGAGCAAAGATGGAACCTCGTCAACCTAGGTCAGTCCCACCAGTGGAAGGACAAACTACTCTGGCCTCAGGCCCCTCATGCCGCTGCCAGAGCCGCAGGCCAAGGTGCCGCCCCTGAATCGCTGGGAGCCACAACGGGGCCTGTTCACTGGACTCCAGGGCCGCAGGGCGGAGTGTGTGGGAGGGTCATAGTCCACAGAGACGTGGAGGACACCAGAGGGTCCCGGGATGAAGGTGCGTGTGCAGGGACCCTCTGGGCTGGGACCGGACGCCACAGCTGCTGGGGATTCTGGTTTGGCCTCTTCCACAGAAGCAGGGAGGGGGCTGGCCCCTCTAAGGCTGCCCACGCCCCTCTCAGCACCCAGGCTCCAATGGGCTTCCTGCCTTTGAACCCTCCCCCAGGACACGTCAGCCCCGGCGAGGCCCCCGGCTCTGTGCAGCAACAGCGTGAGTCTAAGACCTCTGTGGCTCCACGTTCCTATTCTTTTCATGTTTTAAACATCTGACTTCTCCAAACCTCTCCTTCCACGCTTCCCCCCTGGACCAGCCTTTCCATATTCTCTCCTGGCTCCTTCTCAGCCTCCCACCCAGGCCTGTGGCACCGACCTCGGCAGAGGCTCCGGGCAGTGCAGGCACAGGGCAGTGCAGGCACAAGGCGGCACCGCCTGCGCCAAGCCTCTCTGTCCCTGAGATTCCAACATGGCGGCACTGCCTGCGTCAAGCCTCTCTGTCCCTGAGATCCAGCTCCTCGGGCGGGGCCCAGAGCTGTCCGGGAGCTGCTGGCCCCAGGGTTGTTTCTAGCTGCCTCGGGAAGGTCCAGCAGACTGTCAGCTCAGAGACAAGAGGGCCTGAGGGCCCACAGCTGGGCCTCCACATCACCCACCGTCCCCCGCCTGCACAGCCACCACGGCTGGCTTCAATACACCCTTTGGGCTTTACTGTTTACACTCTCTTGAGGAAAAGGCCAGCTGCCAGTGGAGGGCAGAGCTGGACGGTCAGTGATGACAGGACATGGTGCAGAACAGGGTTGCTCAGCGGGGCATCCCTGTGGGCCTTCAGAGAGCCCTAGCAGGCCACAGGTGAAGCGCCCATGAACGGGGCCACGGCAGGAGACCAGGGGGCCAGTCGGTGAGTGTGGGCGCAGGAAGGAGAAAGGGTCTCAGGGCTGCTGTCTGTAAGGGCGCCCCTCTGACCCGGGCACGACACCACAACGCAGCTTCAATAACACGAGACACTCGAAACCTCAGATTCAGGCTGACCTGCTGCCCAGATCAGTACAGTGGCCGCAGCCGGGAGGTTCCTTATCGCGACACTCTCAGTGCGGTGCAGAGACTCTGAGACGCGAAGGCTCTGAAGGCCACGTCCTGAAATCCGATGTTTCAACAGGCCTGCGGCCACGGTACTGATCTGCAGGCGAATAAATGCTATCTCAGCAGGTCAAAAATTCTTTGCATAAATTCTGCTACTCTGGTCATACCAAATAAAGCTGTCCAGGACTATGTGTACACACACACTCACACATATACTCACAGACATACACAGATACACTGACACACTTGCAAACTGACATACACCGGCACACACTCACACATACACACACTCTGACACACATACACTCACACAAACACCCACATACCCTGATACACTGACACCAACACATACATACACACTCACACAGATATAAACACACTCAGAGACACACTCACACATATACAACACAGACACACACATTCACACACTCACCCATATATACACTGACACACACATACACACACTCTTGACATACACATATACACATACACTCACACACATGCACACTGACATATGCTCACACAAACACTTACAGACATGCTTACACACTCCACACACAGATATAAACACACACACATTTATTCACGTGAGAATATTCTGGTGTCATGAGCAGCCTGGCTGTGTCTGAAGTGATGCTCTTCGCAGGGAGAAGCAGAGCCCAGCCCTTCCCCGGTGCAGCGTGCGGAGACCCTTCTGGCCGCCCTGCTCCGTCCTCAAGGGGACGGGGCTGGAACCTGCCCCACCCAGGCTCTCATGCCTCTAAGAGTAGGGCTCTTCCAGAGTGGTAGACAGAACTGTGGAGAGCCTGGAGGAAATAAGCCCCCATTTGTCTTGCAAATTAAACTCTATTAACCCCAGTGGCTGCTCCTTGAACATGCTCCTGATATTAGTTACGCTGCATACATTATGTAGATTTCCTGTGTTCAGCATTACATTAGATGCAAAATGTCTTAAAATTCTAGAGCATTTCTAAAACCAGCCAGAAGAATTCTAATGTTCCAATACACAAGGAGTCGGCAAAGAGGCTGTTAGTGAATTTGGAGCCGGGCTGAGGCTCGTACATAGACAATAATTGCGGGCTAAATTTTTAAATCTCAGACTGACACAACCCAGGGGTCCTATTTGCTTAACTGTGTTTCTGAAGAGTTTCAAAGGTGAAAGCCCCAGGTCTGTACCTGGAAGGGCGCTGGTGAACTCTGACCCGGAGGTGGCTGTACCTGGAAGGGCGCTGGTGAACTCTGACCCGGAGGTGGTCTGTACCTGGAAGTGCCCTGGTGAACTCTGACCCGGAGGTGGAATGCTCCCGTGGCCTTTCCTCCTAGGGGTCCAAGCTGAGCGCTAGGCCCTTCAGTTACCTGCTCTGCGACAGGGGCTGTTTGGGACATTTCTGAAACTGGAACATTCCTGCACAGATTTGAGAATACCTTGTCAATCTCTTAAACAGACCATACTGAAAGTTTTACAGGTCGAGCTAAAGTCGGGGATTTAAATTTGGGGGATGCAGACCCTCAAAAGAGTACTGGAGCTCGAGCCTGGGCCAGCAGGGGCCTTGCAAGTGCCTGGTAAGTCCCAGCCCCTGCGCCTCCGCCCCAGTACGAAGCACCGCAAAAAGCAAGACAACGGAGGGGCCCGGGCTCTGCCTCCCTACCTGCCTGCGAGTCCACACACACTTGGATGCTTAGTTTCTAATAGTGCGCCAGTACAAAGAGACACAACTGGCTACTTTGTGCTGAGATACAACTGGCTATTTTGTGCTGAGTGGCAGCATTTAAGAATTGGGGCCACTTTTTACAGACATAAGCACACGCTGCTCACAGTCTCAGTTCGCCGGTGCAGGGACAGGCTGGGCTCCCAGTGGGGCAGGAGGCGGGTGGCCGCCTGCAGGGCTCACAGTTCAGTGCAAAGCGTCCACGAGGGCCTCAGCAGGCCTGAGGCGGCCGAAGGCAGTTCAAGAGGCCTTTTAAAAACTATGTTATTGCAGTTTTTTGCACACATCTATTAAGATGGTAATAGCAGTACCTTTGTTTTATATTTTTCTGTTAAATTGATTTTAAAAAATGGAAGCGATGTTTCTAGAATAAACTAACTTGGTCCTTTTACAGTGCTGTGATTCTGCAGGAAGGCGAGTGGGCCGGCAGCTGCTCAGTCCCCTCTGTGGGCCACAGGCGCTATGGGAAAGTCCCTCCACTCCCCCCTTCCTCTCTCCCCCTTCCTCCTCTCCCCCTTCCTCCTCTCCCCTTCCTTCCCTCCCTCCTTCCTTCTCTCCTCCTTCCTTCCTAGGGAAAGTTTGTGTTCAAGGGGAGAAGAGGGCTTGAAGAGTGAGCCTGAGGGAGTTCTTACTGAACCGACATTAGCATTCTCCCAGAGAAGCCGGGGCCTCTATTCTCTACGGGCAAGTTTCTAGGTTACCGAAGTTAGTGTAAAATATACGCGAATCCCACGAGTGGCTTCCCGAGTCCAGCGGGCGAGTGTGGCTTTCGACACCGTGCGGCAAGTCCTCACACAGCGTGGGCCTATCTTGTCCTTTGAAATAGCCCAATTTTCTTAACATAGTTAATTTTTGTCTTCTCTTTTTAAATTGGTCTAAATATAGATGGATCAAGCTTCATAATGACCCTCTAGAATGATCTCATTCAGATTCAAAAACATTTTCCATGATTTTGTTGTGTTCTTAATTTCATTATTTCAGTTCCGATTTTATGATCTCCTTCCTTCTGTTCCCGGCGGCTCCAATTTCTCCCTTTCCCCCATTGCTTACAGCAGCTCGAATTTCTGTTCCAAGACATTTTTCTCAATATAAACACTTAATGCTCTAAATCTCCCTCAAAGCACCCATGACTTTGATAGACTTTCATGTTAATTCCTTTCAAAATATTTCCTAATTTCTCCTCCTCCTCGGCCGTGCTGGCAGGCAGGCGGTTGCTGTTTTCAAGTAGGATTTTTAACTCATCTTTCTGTTATCAACAATCCCAGGTCTCTGCACAGGCTGCATCATCTTAAAGCTTCAAAACTCATTCAGGATCGTTTCGTGGCTCAGAATAGGCCTGTGGGAACGAGGGATCTATGTGCCACGTGGAATAACCCAGTTTCTGGGAGCAGGTGCTGTGTGGAGCCGGGGGGCTGGGGAGCTGGGGGTGACGAGCTGGGGGGGCTGGGGAGCTGGGGGTGACAAGCTGGGGGGCTGGGGAGCTGGGGGTGACGAGCTGGGGGGGCTGGGGAGCTGGGGGTGACGAGCCGATGTCAGGCTGACCTGCCTCACGCCCCGAGGAGCGGGACTCATAATCTGCTTTACTTCTTCTGGATCACCAACAATGACCACTTCAACAATAAAAAATGAAGACGAGCTAAAAGGCGGAGTTGTTTTGTGTGGAGAAAGTCACTGTATTGGCTAAGGCCCGGTCGGGACCACGCCCAACCCCAGCCACCTGAAAAAGAGGAGGGAGAGGGTGGGTCATCGTTTCCGAGTGGACATGGCTGCGGACGCTCAGGCATTCAAAAGGAAACTCAAGAATATGAGAAGAGTCTCTGCCAATAACTCCAACATGCCGTGGACAGAATATCAAATTTCTGCAAGCAATACACAATTGGAGAACTGGATCTAGAAAACAAAACATCTATATCCAGCAGAGAATTTTAACCTGCGATTTAAAAATCTTTACCAAATAGTGAACTACTGAAAGCTCCCCCATGACTAACACCAATTCTTTGCAGTACAAAAATACAGTTTAATGAGATAGTCATTCTTCATTAATATCAGGCCGAGTCTAATTCCTTTCAATAATGACTAACACCAATTTTATTCAGTATAACAGAGACTCACAGACATGGGGCAGAGCTGCTACCAGCTCTCCTGTGCCCAGCCGCTCATGAGGCGCCCCGGGAGGGATGGCAGGTTCTAACCCTGGCCTGCCACCCCAGCAGAGCCTCCCAACAAGCCAGACGACCCCCTGCTCCATGAGGACCTCCATTTTCCACATCCAGACTTCCCCCTCATCAGAACTCCACCCAGCAGACCAGCCTATCACAGCCCGGCTCACGCGCCCGCAAGTGGCCATGAGGTTCATCAATAGTTAATGGATTTAGAGGTGACTACGAGAGTGTGCCACCCAGCACGGCAGAGCCTGGCAAGCCTCCCATGTCGTATTTGATATGCCAAATACCAGTAACAATTATAGACCTCATTCCCATGATCCGATGTGATGGTTTGAGGCTTTTTATGTTCCTGGAGCAAGCAGATGCCCTTGGGCTCTACTAGCATGAGACCGGACATATGGAGATGTTACTGGTGCCCGCTAGAGCAAATTGATGATGAACGGGAAGACAGTGACAGTGATAATAGCACAAGAAAATAAAAGAAAAAACTTAGCAGCATATATCAATATAAATATTTTAGGAATTAATTTTTTTTTCTTTTTGGGTCATACCCAGTGATGCTCAGGGGTTATTCCTGGGTCTGCACTCAGGAATTTTCCTAGTGGTGCTCGGGATCATATGGGATTCCAGGGATCGAACCCAGGTCGGCTGCGTGCAAGGCAAACACCCTCCCCACTGTGCTATCGCTCTGGACCCCTAGAACTTAAATTTAGGAAGATCATTTGATTAAAAAAAATGGACCGCAATGTCTAATAGCAACAAGCGGAAAGAGATATAAAATGATTTACAAGAACAGTGATGCCGGCTGCTCAGTGGCAGTGCGCAGCTCTCCAAAACTATTTACCAGAGCAACAAGACTATGGATTAAATAATCAACATGTCAGGCTTTCTATTAACGACCGTAAAGCACTTCTGGAAGATGTGGAAGAATTAAACATTCCATTATTCAACTGTAATATTACCCAGGACGAATTCTGCTCAAATTATCAGCAGAATGAATGTAATCACAGTAAAATTTCCAAAAAGGATTAATTGTGTTTTAATCACTAACAAGTTGAATACAAGACACAGCCCACAGGTGCTGAAATCGCCATCATTAACACTGACCACAGCCAGGAAGGAGGACCAGGGACACCTTCAGGTTTCAGGGTGATGCTACAGCCACAGAGACAGCCACAGTGATGCGGGACACGTAGACAGACTCCAATAGCCATGATTCGGGACATGCAGACAGACTCCCACGGACAGGAGAGTCGGGAACGTGCAGGACGCACACAGGGCAACTGAGCTTTGGAAAATGATTTTATCTTATGTTAGGGGGGTGAGGGGTGGCCATGCCAGGAGGTGCTCAGGGGTTGGACTAGTGTCAGCTGCTGGTCACATGAAGGCCAGGCCCTTAGCCCCGAGATCTCCAGACCCATCAAATGCACCGAGCACTTAGGAAGGAGAAAGGAAAGGTGACAGAGTAAGTCACTAGAGAAATATATGGGGGAGAAAAAGGAAAAACAAGCCTCGGAGCCCAGTAGCCCGCCCCAGGAGCTGCCCTGGGACGACCAGCCATAGCATGCAATGCCTCAGATGCAGCTGGGGAAGCTGGAACTCGGCTCTCCCCTAGCTCAGCTGACCATGAAGCCCCAGGAGGACAGATGGGTTTTGGGTGTTGGCCCATCACCTCTGGGGGTCCCAGAAGCAGCGGATGAGACTCACCCACCACATTAGCCGCCATTTTCGCTGTCCAGACGCTGACCATGAGGCCCCTAAGTCGCGCGGCCGCTTGCAGCCACGTGGTCCATCAAACTAGTGGAAACAGTTATGCCCTTTAATGTACTGCATTCTACGATGTGTAGGAAAGGTAGGCGGGAGGGAGAGATTAGAAGAGAGAAAAGATATACAGAACTCGCCAAGTAGTTGGGTGTGGGGGGGGGAAGGAAGTGGGGACATTGGTGATGGGAGATGGGTTCGGGGTGGAGGGATGGGTGTTAGAACACTGTAGAACCAAAACTTCGAGCATGAGCATACTGCAATTGTATGTCTAAAAATTGGCGTAATAAAATTAAAAAAAAAAAAGGCAGAATGAGGCAGAAACACTACTGAATGCAGTTTAAAAAAAAAACAAGCCTCAGAACTTACCAAGTTCCGGTTGGTAAGTAAGTAAGTTCCGGTTTTTGTTTGTCTGAGGCCACTCAGCATTGTCAGGAAATGCCCCGCTCTGATCATGGCCACTGCTGGTAGCTCAGGGTATCTGGTGACGGGGAGCGAGCCCAGGTCACGCATGTGCCAGGCAGGGCCTGCCGTCATATCTCTCTAGTCCCAACAAAAGTAAGTTTGATCCAGCTGCAGACCTAACCATGATCACAATGAAAAGCCACAAGAAAAAGCCTGAGCCAGACGCGGGCAGGATTTTTAGAAAATGGTCACTAAATGCACCTATCACGGGGCAGATGAAAGGGCAAGTTTGGCTTCTTAATATTAGGAATATCATTCAAATAACATGTCCTATACCAGGAGAAAGTGTCCATAAATAAATCAACTGAAGAAATTATAGCAATAGCAATGAGCCAGAAGAAGCGGGAGAAGAAACAGATTTCGGATTGCCCGATGGAACCAGCAAGAGGGGCTGTCTAATCTCACTAGAAAATAGCACGCTGAAACCACAATAAGAAACTCCAACGCAACCATATAATGGCACCAACTAAAAAGAGCCACAACATGTTTCTTTCACCGACAAGAAGCGGCGTCCTCATTTCCTGCAGTTCGATCCTTCTGCACAGTGGCGGGGGTCCTACGAGGAGCCAAATACGCGCCTTGTCACAGCAGAAACTCCCTTTCTAGCTTCAGTCTCAGGAGAAATGGCTCCACACACCCACTAAAAAGCATGAACATCTACAGAGCTCTATCCGGGAGTGGCCAAAATATAAAAACAAAATTCCACCAAGTTGAACGGATAAAATGTGCTATATTCATGTAATGGGCCACTGAAAAAAAATAAAGTCTTCTGCTACGCATAATATTCACAAATCTTATACACTTAGAAGCAAAAAATTGAGACACAAAAGTTATGTTTCACCCAGCAGGAATATTCTCAGTAAGAAATGGGCAATCTCCACCACAGCCTTCAAGAGCAGGAAACACCCCAGGTGGGCTCACCTGCAGCTCTCCCCAACAGGCCCGATAGCCTCACAGGGAAAAGATGTAGGGACCAAGAAATACAAGACACGGCTCAAAACATGCAAAAACATGTGAAAAAAAATCTGGTAACCACAATGGTTACCAGAACAACGGAACTAACTAGAAACCAACGAGAAAGAAAACTTGAATATGCCCGAGTTTACGGAAACTAAATAATACGCTAGTGGGTAGGGAAACGATCAAAGGAGAACTTTCGAGATTTTCATTTAGAACTAAGTGAAAGTAAAAATACAACTTATCAAAACTTGTGAGATTCAACAAGAGCAGTGCTCAGAAAAAACATGTGCCACTGACACATGTATTAGAAGAGGAAACAGAACCGAAGCCAGTAATCTAGGTTTCCACAGATGGGCAGCAGAGGAAGAACAAGTTAGAGCCAGAGAAAGCACGGTAAATTAACAATTCACTGTCACTGTCTTCCCATTCATCTTTGATTTGCTCAGTGGGCACCAGTAACATCTCCATATGTCCTGTCTCATGCAAGTAGAGCCCAAGGGAACCTGCTTGCTCCAGAGCAACAATAAGACCAGGCAGGAATAAAAAACTAAAAGTTCTTCAAGCATATTTATAAAGTAAGCATCCACTTAATTAAGAGTAAGAGATTCTTACTGTTAATACCAATAACTGACACAAATTACTATTACCAGGGGTCAGAGAGACAGTGGCGGGGAGGCACTTCCTCGCACGTGGCTAGCCTTGGTTCCATATCCTACAGTTCCCTGAGCACCACCAGGTGTGCTCCCCAGCCCCGCCTAAAACACTATGACCAGAAGTATGACCACCCTCCAAGCCCATGGTCAATAAAAGGACACAATAATACCATAAACAACACCATAAACAACTCTATGCTCACAAATTTGAGATCCTAGATAAAAATGGCCAAAGTCTGCCAAACCTTACCCAAGCATAGTCACGTTACTGGGTCAGTATCTAGTAAGAAAATTGAGTCAGTAGATGAACTTCTAAAATGGAAAGCACCAGGCACAAAGGGCTCACTGGTGAATTTCTCCCAATTCGAGGGAGAAATCAAACGGTAACTCTGGAGGATCTTTCTCGGGAGCAAGGAGAGGGCCACAGCTCCCAACCACTCTGCGAGGCAGCATGATCCAATATGAAACGCCCCCCCATCCCAGTACAAGCAAACTACCTCTCATGAACAAAGGCAGAAACCCCTCACACAGTATTACCTGGTCAAATTTAATCACTCCAACTCAAACTTAATCATCTGACTGTACATTACAACCAAGCATACTATCCCAGAGACACAAGGCCAAGAATCCGGGGCGAGGGTAACCAGGCACATAGGTAGGGAAGTACCTGGTGGGTAATGGTGGGACACAGCCATCGTTCACACTCTAGAGGGCTGGGGTACAATATCCTTAGTCACAGTGGGAACCTCACGTATCCAGGGAACACAAGGACAGACCCTGAAATCTCAGAGCAGGCGCAATGCTGTGTTGGGCCTTCTTAGAGATCGTAAAAAGCAGGCCACGGCACCAACAGTTCCAAGTAACCCCACTGTATCTCAGAACGAAGGCCAACCATCTAAGAAGGGCCAAATCCCAAACCAAAGAGTCATCAAGCCAGGAGAACATGGCATGACTCTGATGAGTCAGAGATTCAATCTGCAAACAGCTGCATCATGACAAACAGCCGGTACACAAATGTGGGCCGGAGAGTCCAAACTCAGAACCGGGTTCAGATGTTCTGGAGGTTATGGAGAATTACAGAACTTCCAGGCAAGGTCTTAAAAAACCTGAGCTGAAGATGGTAGTCTGTAAAAAAGCATCAGATTAGACACCACGGGAGAAAAGATCAAGGAACATGAATACACAGCTGTTGTAACTGGCCAAGAGAAAGGTCACAGGGATGAAGAATCAAGAGTGAGGAAGAAGGTGAGAGAGATGACAGTGGGTGCATGAACTACGAGGAGGAAACCGGGATTGATTCTCAGCACTCCGTCTCTGAGTCCCACGAGTGACCCTCTATGTTCCGTCTCTCAGTCCCATGAGCGACCCTCGGTGCTCCGTCTCTCAGTCCCATTAATGACCCTTTGTGCTCCGTCTCTCAGTCCCATGAATGACCCTTTGTGCTCCGTCTCTAAGGCCCATGAATGACCCTCGGTGCTCCGTCTCTCAGTCCTACGACCAACCCTCAGTGCTCAGTCTCAGTACCAGCACGAGTTGCCCAGAGCACAGACCCAAGAGCACCCCCTGCCTCCTGTATAAAACAAATTCCAGGGTCACCTGCCCCTCGAGGTGTTACAGGTGTGGCTGTGGTGCCCAGCTGCGTTGGCAGGTGGCAGACAGGAGATAGGCTTGTCTACATCCCCAGGGCTCTGCCCTGTGGGCCCTGGACGGTGGATGGTCTGACATAGGAAGAATAGTGTGCAGTCATGCAAGAGGCTTAGATAACAAAGTAGGCTAGGACCAGGTCCTTCCCAGGATCTTTCACCTCTGTACAACATAATGATCACTGTAGTTGTAACAAACTTGGGAGGTTGATGGGGAATGAGGAACTATAATGTCACATTAGAACTCACTACTGAATATACACATAGATAATTGCATCATAAACCATAAGGCAAGTCACGAGGTGTAGGAGAAGAGAGAGAAATATAGAGACAGAAATAGAGATAGAGAGAAAGATGAGGGACTCAGACACACTGGGGGAGAGCTGTCATCCGGCTCTCCCCTAGCTCAGCTGACCAGGAGGCTCCCAGGAGGCAAGATGTATTTTGGGAGTGGGTCCATCACCTCTGTAGGGCCTCGGAAGCAGCCGGATGAGACTCTCTCAGCATAATAGCCACCATTTTTGTGTTCAGGACCCTGTACATCAAACTAGTGGAACCAATCATGTTCTAGAATATATTACAATCTACAATGTGTAAGAAAGGGAAGCGAGAAGGAGAGAGAGAGAGAGAGAGAGAGAGAGAGAGAGAGAGAGAGAGAGAGAGAGAGAGAGAGAGAGAGAGAGAGATAAAGAATCTGCCATGGAGGCAGGCTGGGGAAGGGGGAGGGAGGTGGGGACATTGGTGATGGGAGATGGGAAGGGGTAGAGGGATGGGTGTTGGAAAACTGTAGAACCAAAATTCAAACATGAACATCTTGTAATTGTATATCTAACAGTGGTATAATAAAATATTAAAAAACTCCAAGGATGAAAGAAAGGAACATTTCTGAGCTACGGATAAACTTCCTAAAATGTTATATGTATCTGGCGATTTCGAAAGGGAGAAGGTGAGAAAAATATCTGAATAAAGGGTGACATGCTACAAGCGCAAAGATGGTGATGCTCACTCCAGGGTGTTCAGTGAAGCCCACCTTGGATATGAGACTAGAGTCAGTTCAACAAAACCGTTGGGGAACACCCAGGAACAGCTCTGCAGCACTGAGGAAACAGCTACAGTGGGAAGCTAGGAAGATTATGGTTAGCCACGAAATCATCACGGGGAGAAAGCAAGGGAGGGAAACCCACAGCCCCAAGGGCAACACCTGCCTGTGCAGAGTCTTGTCCCGGCAAAACACTACGGCTACACCACAGACTCAGGGATTCCAGAAGCCCGGCAGTGGCTCTGTGGAATGTCACCACGAAAAGTGGCAGAGGAGAGGCTGCAGGGGGGGGGGACAGGAAAGGGGCGGGGGAGGAGGGAGGAAGGGCACCTGATTGACAGTTGGATGCAGCCACTTGGTTAGACATGGCTAATGCACAGTGACATACCTACCTGCTCTGGGTCTGCCCCAGTGAGTGCGCTGTCTCACACTCCACACACTTACACTCACTCACACACTCACATACTCACACTCACTCACACACATTCATACTCACACTCACACACATACACACTAATTCACACACTTATACTCACTCACACACACACTCACATACACATTCACACACACTCACTCACACACACACTCACACACTTACACTCACACACATTCACATACACATTCACACTCACACACTCACACTCACACACACACACTCACACGGTTGCCTGATTTCTGGAAGGATTTTCACCAACCAGCTTTGCTCATTTTAGGTGCTGGGAAAGACGACGATTGTTTTATTTTCTCCTGCCAAATACTTACATTTTTAGAAGTATATGTGATCCTTGCTGGACCAGAAGTAACCTAAGGTCAGAGCTCGGGGTACTCGTACCCCCAAAGACAGGACTAGGAGGACTGAATACCCCTAAGCACAGGGCTGTGGTGCGGGCACTTTGCTGCAGGTGGAGGATGAGGCTCCTCTGTGCAGCGACAGGAATATAAACGCCCCTGCGACCATGTGACCAAGCGGCCGAAAGAGAATTTTTAAGTAATCATATACACAGAATTTAAGACCTACAGGCAGGAACTGCACCTCACAGTCCCACACTGCCGCCTCCCTTCACCGGCAACCATCAGGGTCTCGATTTCCTTCATCATTTAACTCAGCACTTGTCCGAGGCTGCAGGCTTTCGGGGCACTTAGACATCAAGTTTGGTCAAAGGATGTTCCACGACCTGCTCAGCAATGGGCGTCGCGTCCATCTCCCCGTGGTAACAGAGCCGCGGTGCAGGGGCGCACTTTCTCCAGACAATACGTGAGCAAGTGGGATTCCCGCATCACAGTTGAGTCTCAGCATTTCCTTGACTAAGGGTCTTGGCTCACAAGACTGATCGGGACCCCGGGCCTTCCGGAAGAACACCACACACTTTTATTTCCCTTTTCACTTAGCGATGTAGCATGAGTTTGTCCTGATTGCACAGAACTGTGTTCAGAAAAAGCTTTGCTGGGGTATAAACGCAACATGGTTCTTCTCTCAGGATATATTTCATTTTGGTGGGGGTTGTTTTAGGGCCAGCCTCTGGCAGTGCTCAGGGCGCACTCCTGGCTGTGTACTCAGGGACCATAGGGGTTCTGGGGATCAACCCCGGTCCGCGCACTCACCATCACTCCTGCCCTAGGCTGTATCTGAGGGCTGATCGTGGGCGGCGTGCTCGAACGCCCCACCACAGAGCAGCACCAGATGTGGACGCCACAGCAGCCACCAGAGCGCCCAGCACTGCCCACGGCACCTCGCCTCTGGACAGGTACAGGCTTTCTCTGCAGCTGCGTGGGCCCTCTCCCAGCTATGGCTCATGCCTGGTGAGCAGGGCCATCACCTACTCAGAGGCTCTGCCATCATGACGACTTGCACACGTGAACTCACACATCCCAGCTCAGCTCATGCTGACGATCTGAGGGTTGTGTCAGGATTCTGAGCCTTGTGCCACACAGGGGACTGTGTCCAGCAAGTGAGGCCAGGGGGCAGAAAGTGCCCGTCAACTCTGGGGTGTGCTAATGTCAACAGCTCCCGGGTGAGAGACAATCCTGACGGTCACACATGAAGGTGAACTCAATATCGCGGATTAGTCGGAGGAAATAAAAAGACGTCCCATCCACAGGACTGGCTTCTCCCTGGGTGGAGCTTGTGGGGGCCCAGGCACCACTGCAGATAACGGCTCATCCCACCACAGCTACTGACAGCTGCACACTCGGGCAGGAAGCGGACACCGGCAGGGCCAAGGAACAGTCGCTGCATCATGAACTACCACCTGCCGTTCCTTCATCAAACTATCAGTCACATGCACAGAACAGCCACTATTGCCACAGTCTGGGAGTGTGTGTCAGGGTCTCACGGGTGAGAAGCCGCCTCTGGCCAGCCCCACAGTCACGTGGGTTAGGGGTCAGAAGCCGCCGGCAGCCAGTCCTGACTCCACCTTCAGCAAACAGATTATTTGGCTTTTCATGTTTTCTGTTACTGGAGGCCCCATTTACTCTCAATGGAACAAACATCTCTGAATGCAGCAGTTATGTGTACCTAGGTCGAGAAATCAACATGATGAACGACCTAAAACCTGAGCTGAGCAGGAGGAAGAGAGCGGCATGGAATGCCTTCAAAGGCATCGAAGAAATAGCTAAAAGGACAAAGAACCTCCGGCTCCGGGCACATCTCTTTGACTCCACTGTTCTCCCTGCATTAACTTATGCCTTAGAGACCTGGGCCCTACGAAAGCAGGATGAGAATGCTATTCGGGTCTCCCAGAGAGGAATCAAAAGAGCTATGCTTGGAATATCACACCTCACTCAAGTGAGAGAAGGAATCGGAGTTCTGACTTCTGTCGCTATTCCAGAATCAGGGGCGCTGTCTCGTTTGCCAAGGCATTGAAAATCAGATTGGCTGGACATGTAATGCGATTTGGAGACAACCGCTGGACTAGAGCCATTACCGACTGGATCCCACGGGATGTCAAAAGATCACGTGGCCGCCCACCTACAAGATGGTCAGACTTCCTTGTAAAGACCCTGAAGGAACGGTTTGAGGCTCTTCATATTCCCGAAACAACCAGATGCCATTGGGCAACATTGGCACGTGATAGGGTCCAATGGAAATGTTACTGGTGCCCGCTCGAGCAAATTGATGAATAACGGGATTCAAGTGATCAAGTGATCATGTTTTAGGAGAACCAGAGATTCACCCAAGCAAAAGAATCGCAGCCCCGATAGCAGGACGTGGCTATGGAGCAATGAACTGGGTCCCCACAAAAGAAAGGAAAGTTCCGAGGCCCAGAGACAGCTCGTATCTGGTGGACAAGAGGCTCGCGTCCATGCCAAAGGCACAGCCCACGCTCCAGGGAACTGGTGGCAGGACAGGTTCGTGAGCCGCAGGCAGCACTACAGGGGCCTGAAGGAAAGGACAGAAGGGAAGACTCGCAGCCAAGCAGCAGCGCCCGCCCCACAGGAGGGAGGCACAAGCTCCCAGCCTCGCCCGCCTCTCCCGGCCAGGCCGATGCATCTGGAGACGGGCGGTTTCCTTCCTCCCCTTTCCTACCGAAATAAAACAGCGTTAATCTGTATTTCTGACGGTCACGCGCTTCTCCCAAACACCTACATGACGAGGCAGCGACATCTCATAGCAGCCGTTCCCTTGAAGCAAGACCAGCCTTGGCTCTTCTCCCTGGCATGAGCCCGGCCGGCTGACACCACTCACAGACCCATCGGTGTGACTGGCATTTAGAGGCCCTCACAGGCTCGCCATTAGAGATGCTCACTGTATTGATCACACCTCGAGAAAAATACCTGGATCTGCCCAGGGAAACCTGCCGTGCCTTCCTGCTGGTCCTGAGGGTCCTGCCGGGCACACAGCATGATGCCCCTAGGCACTGCCAGCGTCTAAGATGGTGTCTGTGGCTGTACACGTGCATGGTGCCCCTCCATGCAGGCCAGAGCTTCCGGGCACGCAGAAGCAGGGTGGGGCCGGAGCAGAAGCTGTGGGAGTCGAAGGAAGGGGAAGTCCTCCCGCCAAAGGAAGGGGAAGTCCCTCCCGCCAAAGGAAGGGGGAAGTCCTCCCGCCAAAGGAAGGGGAAGTCCTCCCCGCCGAAGGAAGGGGAAGTCCTCCCACCAAAGGGAAAGTCCTCTGCCAAAGGAAGGGGAAGTCCTCCACCAAATGGGAAGTCCTCCTGCCGAAGGAAGGGGAAGTCCTCCCGCCAAAGGGGAAGTCCTCCTGCAGAAGGAAGGGGGAAGTCCTCCCGCCGAAGGAAGGGGAAGTCCTCCCGCCAAAGGGGAAGTCCTCCTGCCGAAGGAAGAGGAAGTCCTCCCGCAAACCGGCCATGCCAGAGCTTCTTGCAGTGTGAGACGGGGGGACAGTCTTGACGCACTTGACTCCAGTCTCAGCTGCCTGCAGAGGCCTCAGGGCACTTGGGCGGCTGCCGAGAGCGCAGTAAGGTCGGGTTCAGCCCCTTCATGTGGCCCTGGAGCTCGGTGCTGCCTGGGCTCCTGCAGGGCGAGTGTGGAGGGTCCAGATCACGGCAGGCAGAGGGCACGGGGCCAGCTGGCCCTGCACGGGCGCCGGTGAGCCTAATGGCCACTTCGGGTCTAGTTTCTCGAGCAAGTCTGGGCCTCTCATGAGTGGGATTGCTGGCCACGGAGGTAAGTGGGGGGGTCCCCTCGAACCATGTTTCAAAGGGCACAGCACCAGGAGGGGGTCTCACGCCCAGCAAATCTGGCCACGGCCCAGAGGCCACCAAGTGGCTTGGTGAGGGAGCATCAGGGGCCCCGCGAGGACTGGGAAGGGTCTGGCTGCAGAAGAGACCTGCCGGCTAGTGGGCACAGGGGCAGAGGGACACTGGGCACAGCGGCAGGAGTCACGGGTGCCAAACACACCAACGAGCGACACTGGCACAGCCCTGGGCCACCAGGGCGCGCGCACCTGGACACAAGCACCTGCTCTAGGTCTGCCCGGCCGCAAAGCTGTTTCCTGAAATGTGGCCCAGCAACGCCAGCAGCGTGAGGTCACCCTAGACCCAGGCAGGCAGGAGGCGAGAAGCCGAGGCCCGGGAGCAGGCGTAAGAGGGCGGGCGTACACAAACATGCTTTCTCTGTGGGGCCGGGGCGATAGCCCAGCGGGTAGGGCGTTTGCCTTGCATGCGGCCGGCCCATGCCGGCCCGGTTCGATCCCGGCGTCTCATATGGTCCCCGAGCACCGCCAGGAGTGATTCCTGAGTGCAGAGCCAGGAGAAACCCCTGAGCATCGCCGGGTGTGACCCAAAAAAGCAAAAAAAAAAAAAAAAAAAAAAAAAAAAACATGCTTTCTCTGACCTCTACAGAGAGGATCGTTTTTTTGGGGCCTGGGTCCCCACTGAAGTTCGAGGGCCCACTCACAGTCCACCGTACGCTGGGCCTTCTCCCGAGGCCAAAAAGAATCTTTTATAGAAAACACGTCCCGAATCACAGGCTGTCCTCGAAGGTGAGCTCCCCTCACTGGGCTTCCCCAACCACAGAACCACACTGTCCTGCGTCACCAGCCAGCACGAAAGCAAACCCAAGGCAGCAGATGCTTCCGAAGGGGCACTGCAGCGCCTCTGCGTCCACCACGCCTGGAGCCCATGCTCAGCTGCGGGAAGGGAAGCTGGCGGCCTGCAATAAGCGTGGAGAGATTTCCGCCAAGCGCCTTCCCCAGACCTAACTCCTGGCCACAATCACACTCATATTACAGGATCCTGTACTTCCAACTATGGGAATAGAAATAAACCACTTAGACGGCAGTCAAGTGTCTGAGCATATATCGCCGCGATAACTCCTGGTGGGAATCTGGAGGATATTTATGTAAGAGCGAATATGAAACATGATTAGAGAAGAGCGGGCGACACCCCACATGGGTGTTTATTTTTAGACTCTTCTGGTTCCCGTCGCCTGGCCTGCTGGTCAGCGGTCTCTCTGCCACAGATCGAGGGTCAACTGCTAGGCAGAGACTCAACAAAGAAAAAGGACACAAAAGCCAGTCCTGCGCCAGGGCATAAAAATCGGCGCCACCGTCACCTCGGGGGTCAGATTCCAGGGAATCCTTCATTGCTGAGGCTGCTTTATGCAGGGATCCGCTTTCTGTTCTGAGTCTGACTCCCTTGGTGGGTTCCGGCGCCTCCCAGGAGCCCAGCTCTGCAGTTCAGCACCGTCTTCAATGAGCCGAATGGTGACCGAGACCGGAGAAGCCACCGCGCCGGCACTCGCCGCCTCTTCCTCACCGGGCCTGGCCACACCAGGCCTCACAGTTCCCTGAGCAGGGTTTGCCATCTGCCTGGCGGGGACCATGCCAGCCTGGAGACCCCAGGGGTGGTGCTGGGGAGACTCTCCCGGGAAGGAGAGGCCGTGGGTTCAGGAACCAACCCAGGGCCCTGCCAGCCTGTGGGCTCCACCTCATGCCCGGCTGGTAGGTTCTGATGCCCCCGCTTGGAGAATCTACTCTGAAGTTTACAAAAGAATGTCCTCACTTTCTGAGAGCAGCTCTGCAAAGTGCGATTCTGTGCCTCTTTGGAAAAATCTACACTTTGCAAAACAGAACAGAACAAAACAGAACGTTGGCTCACAATCGGAGTCTGTGCTTTGTGTGTCTTCAGACAGACTCTAGGCCCCAGGGGCTGCGGTAGGAACTTGGGGTCTGCGGCGTTAAGGCACCAACAGATGCAGCAGAGAACCCAGGACATTCGCCTCCTGGCTCGGCAGCAGGGAGAGGGCAGCCCCCAGGGACGCGGGCGGACAGTCTCAGCCTGCAAGGCCGGCCCAGAGCTCATCCCGCACTGCAGCACAGCTGGGCTGGGGCCAGGGCGTCAGTGCTCAGGGCGCCCGGAGGATGTCCTGTGAGGGTAACTCCCGAGCCTGCAGCGTGGCCCCTGCCTTCCCGTGCCCAGCGGTCACTGTGGGGACAGGGGCTCTTTCCCCCAGACTCTCTGGTGCCTGCCGACAGTTCTGCAGGGATCCTCACAGAACCCTGGTTCCCCCAGCACTGCCCTTCGCTCTCGTGAGCAAGGACACTCACTAGGCAGACTTGTGACAAGAGCAGGTCACCTAGCAAGTGTGTGGTCACGTCTGTCCCCTCCACCGGCCTCCTGTTCCGCGCCTGTACTCGGCTGTGCGGCTGGTCATGCCTGAGAGTGCCACAGGGCTCCCAGCGGCAGTGCACAGAGGAGGCAGAGCCAGAAAGGTCCGTGCACCCCAAAGAGCCGCCCGGCTGAGTCTTGGCACCTGTCCAGAAGGCTGTGGTGGGACCAAACAACACTGGCCAGAGGGGCCAGGAAGCTGGAAGACAAAAATCCCCCAAAGCTGCTGAGGGCAGAGCGGAGACAGGACAGTCAGGCCTGGGAGCTGCCACCAGTTTTAAATCACGCTAAGCGTTGTCGGAGGATTGGGGAAGGGGCCACACCCAGCTGCGCTCAAGGCTGTCACTCAGCCCCTCAGGCGCGGCTGGACGTGGGCTTTTCTCCTTCAAAGTGCTCCTCAGAGGCGACTTCAGCGTTGCCTTCTGGGGTCCTCCTTATTGGTCTCGGCCGGGTTTGGCGTCTTGAGAGCCCGTGGGGGTTCGCCTGAACCTGCTCACTGCGTCTCGCACCAGCCTCGGCGTCTTGGTGATGTGGGCTCGCAACACACGGGGAGGCCTCCTGGTCCCTCGTCCCTCAAAGGCCTAATGAAGATAAATTTCCTTCTCCCTTTAATGTCTGATAAAACTCAACAGAAGCTGCACAGGCCGGGAATTTTTTTAAGGGGACATATTTTTGATTTTCAATTTCTTTCAATTCAATTGCCAAGATGGGGAAGGAGAGGGGCCCGTCGGAGCTCACCTGTCAGCCAGGCAGCACGAAGCAAGCAGCAGGCGCCGAGTCGAGACCGGCTGGTGATGGCACCTCTGCCCCAGGACTCACCGGGCCTCGCAGGGAGCCGAGCCCCAAACACTTCACCCGCCTGGCCGCACTTCCTGCTCACCTGGTAGCGAAGGGTCTGTGACCTGGGGCCCCCACAACGCGAGGAGTGGCAGCTCGTCCTGCAAAGGCACCACCGAGCCCGGAGAGGCCAGGGATGACCCTTGCATGGGCTCAGCGTCTCTGGGCCTTTTCCCACTGGCCCCATCCGGGCTCCCACCCCTGGCCTTTCTGCCCATCCAGCTGGCCCAACTTCTGCTGTGGCCCCCGCTGAGGTAATGTTTCAGCCTGTGTCTGGGAAACGTGGGTCAGCACAGACCAGCCTGGTGGCCCTCAGGGCACCGGCCCCCTCCAGCTGCTCTCGGGGCGGGGCAGAGGGGACCCTTCCTGGAGGGCGGAGAGTGCACCCGCCATGTCAGTAGTAAGTTAGTAATGAGTTGTCAGAGTCAGCGACTCAAGCCGTGCCTCTGACAGTCCCTCCTTTGCTTTCTCCTGCCACGCCCGAGAAACCACGGAGACCCCACGAGCAGGTGCTCTCACCTTAGTGACCAGAGTGTCCAAAGCTGGGGGCTCGGAAGACCCCCTGGTACAGCGCTGATACACCCACCAGCCAAGCTCAAGGCTAATGGCCTGGATGTTAAACACATATAAACATCTACAATCTGAAAATGGTTTCCAGGGCCTTTAGTCTCGGCATAAAGGCCCGAATGCTGTCACACCTGAGTCCAGACCCGCACGGCAGGGCACAGCAGTCCAGGTGAGGCTGCAGCACCTCGGCACGGGCACCCAGGATGGGCAGCACGGAGGCCTAGCGGGCCCGGGGCTTTAGTACCCAGCGCCCCATGTTCCCTTTTGCGCAGATTAGCTTCCTCAGAGTACCATGTATCACTGTATCACTGTCTTCCGTTCATCGCCGATTTGCTCGAGCAGGCACCAGTAACATCTCCATATGTCCTGTCTCATGCAAGTAGAGCCCAAGGGCACCTGCTTGCTCCAGGAACATAAAGAGCCTCAACCCATTCCATCAGGTCATGGGAATGAGGTTATAATTGTTACTGGTATTTGGCACATCAAATACGACACGGGTAGCTTGCCAGGCTCTAAATAGATAAATCACTATCACTATCTTCTTGTTCATTATCTATTTGCTAAAGCGGGCACCAGTAATATCTCCATATGATATGTCAAATGCTAGATGAACCCAAAGGCATCTGCTTGCTCCAGGAACATAAAGAACCTCAAACCATTATATAAGGTCATGGGAATGACCTAATATAAATGTTACTGGTATTTGGCATATCAAATACAACACGAACAGCTTGCTAGGCATGCCGTGTGGGTGGCATACTCTTGTGGTCACCTCTAAATAAAGTACCTCTAAATAAAGCATTTCTAAAGCAATCAGAAATAATCAGAGTACCATGAAGGAGCTAAAAAGTAGCGCCATTCTCCAATGCGAGGCGTGGCCGCTCTTTAGACTGGAGCAATGAAATTAAGTCAATACATAAACTGCCTTGAGTCACAGCCCACCCGACTGCTACATAAACAGCCGCTCACAAAAAGCCCCTCGGCTGCCTTTGTCGGGTCGAGAGACTCTGCACTGACGTGGTGGAGTCAGCACCGCAGAGCTGAGACCAAACTCCAGACGGCAGCACCCAAAAGGATTTCTAAAGCGAGCAGGAGAAAGGGGAGAGCAGGTGGAGACCCCCAGCGGGCGTGGAGGAGCCTCCCAGCCGGGCCTGCCCCCCCCGGCAAGGCCCCCCCGCCTGTCATCCTCCGGACCCGCCTGACAGTGGTCTGAGCCGCACAGGCCTTCTGCCGGCTTCCCAGAGTGTTTAAAACACCGGATGGGGGAACTGGGTAAGTAAAGAGCACTTATTTTTCACTTGCTTTTATTCAAGAGTTATTTCTAAATGGCTGCTTCCACACACACACACACACACACACACACACACGTTTATTTGGGTTTTGTAACACATTGAAGTGAAATTCCTGTGAATGTACAACAGCCAGGAAGGTGCTCGCAGGCTACAGTGCCCATCTGCGGGGCAGAGGCTCAGCAGAGACGGGAGGTGATGCTGCGCAGGGCACACCCAGGGGCAGGGGCGGGTACGTGAGTGGCAGCTGCAACAGGGCGTTTAATGAAGGGAACCAAGGAGTTCCCACGGCAGAAGCCAGGCGGAGGCTCAGTCCGGACGCCGTGGACTGGCCAGACTGAAGTCCTGGCTGCGGCCCTGACACCAGCGCTGGGCCACATGGACCCTTCAGCTAGAGCTAGCGGGAAGACAACAGTGACGAACAGTCACGGAGAGTGAGGCGGTGAGGGGCAGGGGCAGAGTGAAGGCTGGCTCGCCCAGCCAGCCCAGAGCCCACAGGAGCCCACGAGAGTGATGTCCCAGCCAGGTTCAGAGCCCACGGGAGACCACGGGGAGCCCACAAGAGCGATGTCCCAGCCAGGCCCAGAGCCCATGGGAGCGATGTCCCAGCCAGGTCCAGAGCCCACGGGAGCCCACGAGTGCCCATGAGAACGATGTCCCAGGCAGACTGAAAGTGCACGAGAGCCCACGAGAGCGATGTCCCAGTCAGACTGAGAGCCCACGGGAACCCATGAGAGTGATGTTCCAGCCAGGCCCAGAGCCCAGGGGAGCCCACGGAAGCCCACGAGTGATGTCCCAGCCAGACCCAGAGCCCACGAGAGCGATGTCCCAGGTAGACTGAGAGCCCACGAGAGCGATGTCCCAGGTAGACCGAGAGCCCATGAGAGTGAATGTCCAGCCAGACTGAGCCCATGAGAGCCCATTTAGAGTGATGTCCCAGCCAGACTGAGCCCACGGAGCGAGTATCTCAGTGAGAGGCTGGGACATCTGCATCGGGTTGAAAGCAAAAACAGACACTGACCATCAACCAGGCACAGCTTCAAGCTCTTTAGACGTTAAGGCTGGAAAACGATCAGTGACAAAGAAAATATTTCACAACATTACGAGGACAACCGGTGCAAAGGCTATGAACAGCCCTATATATCCACGGATCTGCTTCAAAATCCGTAAAGGGAAGTTAACAGACCGGAGAGCAAGGCACCGCCAAGACTCCTCTGGTGTTTGCACCAAGAGGACAGACGGGAAGCAACAGCCCGGACTGGCGTCACACTCTAGAGCAGCACCCAAGTTGTGTTTCTTGGTTTGGGAGGTATGGAGACGGCGGTGCTCAATGGACCCCACGGTGCCAGCGCCTGACCCTGGCCTCGAGGGGACGACAGGGCACCTCCATGCCTCTGGCTCCCTCCCCTCACCCCCACAAGTCACTTCCAGACAAATTCCCTCAGACATGCCGGGGTCAGATGTCAAGGCAGAGCACTGGGCTTCTACGACACACTGCGAAACCGCCCCTGGCTTGGATGAGGATCAAGAAAAGTGAGTTATTTCAGACCAGGGAACAAGGACAAGCTGACCGGAGTGGTGACGTGTGGACAGAGCGCTGCTGAGGGCACGGCTGCAGCTGGTATCTGCGTTTCAGGGAACGCTCCCGGCCAGAGGCCTAAGTTCAAACCGGATCAAGAGAGGAAATGCCAAGAAAATCAATGAAATGTGAAACTGAGCAATTAATGCCAAGAAAGGCAGCAGCTGACGTGAAACCGACAAATGCTTCCAAAAACAAATGCCCAGAGCTGAGTGAGGAACAAAGTATGAAAGGCATTAGATTCGCTTCACATTTTTATTGGTGAACGATTTCCCCACGAAGAAATCCAGGACCAGACGCTCCCAAACACTCGGAGAAAGAAGAGTGTTCCAAACAGCTCACGGAGGGGGCCGGGCTCTCAGAGGCGCTCAGCTGCCAGGCATGGCTCGGGGCACACTGGTACTGCCAAGGGGCGCTGGGGTACACCCTGAGGTGCTCCTCCAGTCGGGAGCGTTCTCTGAAATGCAGGTATCCCAGCAAAGCTCTGTCCACACGTCACAGTTCCGGGAGCTTGTCCTGGCGAATAGAACAGTCCCTAACATACCACCAATGCAAACCAGCATTAGAGATAAACTGTTTCTATGTCTAGAGAAATCACGGCGCAGCAAACACACGCACAGAGTGAGAGGAAGGCGTGTTTGTGTGTGCCGATTTGCCAAGGCAAACAAACCGTATTTATTAAAAACAAACAATGTTTGTCAAACATTAGGGGAAGTCACTTATTTCTCCATACTGACAAAATAAACGACCAGAGCCAACAAACATTTTCAGATACAAAAAAGAAGGTTCTGACAAGTCACGGACCCTCCAGGGTGACGGCTCAGGCTAGAGACATCGATCACAAGCTTCATCCTGACGTCAGGAACTCACCAACATCGTCCCACTGGAGGGAGCACTGAGAACTCGGCCGGGACCAGGACTGCGCCGGCCCCGCCAAACATTCCGCAAGAAGTCAGGGGAACCTGACTGCTCCCACACAGACCACAGGCACGGAGGCTCTGGAGGGCTCTCAAAAAGCTACTTAGCACCGGGAAGCGTGTTTGGCAAAATCAGAGAATGCGTCCCAGAAACATGTGGAAAACTTACGGATAAATAGTATGTGTAAAAGACTTGCTCAGCAATTAGAAAATCATGGTGAAACGTATTGAAAACAGAAACTCACTATCATCACAAATCAAGGCTCAAAATGCTGCGATACCTCTGCAGATTTTTCTGTACAGTCAACACAATCCAATTCAAAAGTCAAGAGACTTTGAGAAAATCAAATTCCCTTGTGGAAGTGCAAGGAAAAGAAAGCCCTGAGAGAGGGGCTCGGAATACTGTTCCCTGGGAGCCAGACACGGCCAAGGGCCCTGCTCTGGGCACAGAGCGCAGACAGGGGAAATGCAGGTCCCAGCCCAGAGCGAGACCCGGGCACCAAGCACAGACACAGGGAAATGCAGGGCGAGCCCAGGGCATGTGGCCAGCGACAGCAGGGACAGGGGAGCTTCCGGGGAGGACAGTGTTTTCAAAAGAGGACAAGGACACGTTAGACACACCCTGGGCATAGGCTTCCTCACGAACAAAATGAAGCTCACAACACTGAAACAAGAACTACAGGGGCCACACACTGGGCCACACACAGGACCACACACTGGGTCACACACTGGGCCACGCACTGGGCCATGCACCAGGCCACACACTGGGCCACACACTGGGTCACACACGGGCCACACACAGGACCACACACTGGGTCACACACTGGGCCACGCACTGGGCCATGCACTAGGCCACACACTGGGCCACACACTGGGTCACACACGGGCCACACACAGGACCACACACTGGGTCACACACTGGGCCACACATAGGCCACACACAGGCCACACGCTGGGCCACAGGCCCACGTATCAACACAATGAAAAAGACACAGAGCCAAGTATCGGGACGACTACGGCAACTTGGCGTGTCCTTAGAGCTGACGAGGCACTAGCTGCCACTGTGTGTCGCGGGCACCCACCATTCCTGCCCCTCAGGGAGAAGCCAGACGGAGGCGACGCTCTCAGGACGGCTGGCAGCTAATTCAGAACACGAACGTTCTTCAGCGAGAGCCAGACGCGACCCAGCAACAGGGAGACAGGGAAGTACGCGGGCACGTGGTGCCGGAGAGACCCCAAACTGCCCCTAACCCCTCCCCCGCTGCTGCTCTGGAGCCACCACAGGGGTGCAGCCGCGGGCCCCAAGCGCTGGCAGGTGAACCCCGAGTTATCAGGCCCCCAAGGCCCACCACAGACCCTCCTCAGGAAATGCGGCCCCACAGTGAACTAAGCAAGGCAGGAGCCGAGGACAGACAGGAAGTGAGGGCTCTGCGTGCCCGGTGGGGGGGTCCGTTGCCCAGCACGCCCCATGCCCCTCCCCGCTGCAGGTCTCTGTGCCCTTTGGGAAATGGCACCCAGAAAGTGCCCTGACACCCTGCCTGCCAGAGAACACGGACTCCCCTGGGGGCAGAACATGGCCAGGGGAGCCAGGAATACCCACGGGGAGGAAAACAGTTTCTAAAGCTAAGAAATGGCTCAGTCAGAGCCTCGTCTTCACCGCTTCAGTCTAGAGCAGCTGCACCTGTACCCCAACCACATCCAGCGCTGAGAGAAGGTGCAGAGCAGGCGGGGGCTGTGTCCCCTCAAGCAATACGAGGTTCCTGCATGAGGGGAAGCACTCCTAGGAACAGCCCCCACAGGGAGAGGCTCGCCCTGCAGGGTGGACACCGGCCTCGCGCTGCCCAGGGAGGAGCTGGTGCGTGCTGAAGCATGGAGCTGCCCACGCAGGCCCAAGGCTCCGACCCACTGAGCCACATACGGTTCAGGTCCCGGGGAGGCAGTGGGACGGGGCAGGCGGCCGCGAGCACCGAGCTCCCGTCTCTGTCCATTGAAATGCAGTGAGCACCAGAAAGCGGCCCCAGTCCACGTTTCAGACCGCACATCTCCTCTCGAGCCAACTAGATTGCCTGTCACAGCTGACACGGCTCGTCAAAGCCACCCTTCAGCGCTCATGGGCAACGCCGAGGGTCAAAAGACCAAGTAGAGTGATGCAGCCCGTGCCCGCGCCCCCTTCCGACGGATATGGAGCTTGGAGATGGATGACAAGCAGGGGCGGCTGCCGGGGCGGCTGTCGGGGCGCTGATCTGGGGAAGAACCAGCGCGGCGTGTCAGCCGGAGGAGGCCGCTGACAGCCTCACAAAGAAGCCGCGTGGCTGGGGAGGGCAAAGGCAGCCTCGGGGGACACTGGGGACACCAGGGCTACCAGTGCCCAGACACCGGGCGAAGGCCCCTTAGCACGTGCTCATCCCAACCCCGGGATAGTCCGGGCCCCCTGTGGATGCCCAGTAGCGGCCCCTCCTGGGGAGAGGACAGAGAAGAGCAAAGCCGTCACGCACGGGACAGAGAAGCGAGCAGCCCCGCACAGCTGCAGCAATGCGCTCCGGGCGGGGTGTGTGTGTTTCCCACAATGAAGACAAGCAGTGAAGCGGGAACCCTAGGCCCCATGTCCCGCCACGCAGGGGGCACTGACACGCCTGTACTGGGAACCCCAAAACACGTGGGGCCACAGGCTGGACGGAGCCCCAGAAGCGCACGGGTCAGCCCCCAGGCGCGTCACGTTCGGTGTGTGCTGCGAGGGGGATGAGTATGCGGTGACAGTCTCGGGGTCACCGCCAGCCGGCACAAAGGGCAGTCTCGCCACAGCGTCTGTGCCTGGCCTAAGCCCTTCGTCCTGTCTCTTCTCACACGGGCTCTGGCTCTGCCCGCTCCCCACCCTGCCAGAACTGGTCAGTGTCCTCCGTGTCCTCCTGCTTCCTGGCCTTCCTGTGGAGCCCTAGAGCCCGGCTTCCCAGTGTGGCATGAGCTGGGCTCCTGTGGAAGGCAGCTCTGCAGGGGGTCCCGGGGCAGCAGACTCAGCCCTGACATGGACACAACATGTCCGGCTGCCCCGTGCGCTGACCCGAGCCACACGGGGCCACTTGAGCCCCAAGAGCGCTAGTAGGAAGGGCTGTATCACAGCTGCCGCTCTGGGCTGCTTGAGCCCCAAAGGACCCCTCACCCAGGAGGGTCCTGCACCCTCCTGGCAGTGCGGGGAGCCAGGCATCGGCGCGACACCAAGGCACTCCAGCTCTGCGCTCAGCGGCTCCTCTCTCTGCTGGGCGCTTCAGAGACCACAGCAGAGGGTGTAAGGCCCGGCCTGCCAGTGGCTTCACACCATGACCAGCCAGTTTCCAGCTGGTCTGAAGGGCGGTGGAGGCGTCCATCGCTTCCAGGGCCTGGCCAGCACCCTCAGCTCTGGATGGCTGCTGACCGCCTCCTTCCTGCTGCTTGGGAGGGGGCACAGGGCAGTGACCACCTGGGGTCCAGCATTCCTGCACCAACCCCAGGGGCCTCAGGAGGTTTCTCTGGGAAGTTGGTCTCCATGGTCCTGCCTTGAGCCTCTTTCCAAGGTACCGGGAGCTGGGAGCTGGCCTCGGGCCTTCTGAGATGCGTCTTCGCCCTGGGCACTGCGGGGACAGCCCAGGGGCGCAGAGGGTCCATCTCAAGGCTGGTGGCTCAGGGAGGCCAGCGAACAGGTCATCACGCTGTGCCAAGTCTGGGTCTCTATTCCCCACAGAGGGCCAGATTCTGTTTCCTTTATTGTGGTTTTTGGCCCACACCCAGCGGGGGCTCAGGACTGGCTCCTGGCCCTGCACTTAGGAATCAGTCCTGTGGGCTGGGAACCAACCATGCGGGGGCCGGAGGTGGCACCCGGGTCAGCCACATACAAGACCAGGTACAAGCCTCCTGCTGTTCTATCTCACGGGGCCCAGGCAGAGGGACACGCCCTGACACGGGGAGGGGAGCAGCCCCGAGAAGCCCCCGAGGCTGTGCCACATTACCCACCTCTCATCACTGAGCAGCTGTCAGCAAGAACGGGGTGGGGTGAAGGCGACTGTGTGGGGACAGTGGAGGTGGACAGGCAGAGAAGCTGACTCACAAGGTGGGACAACCAGCTGGACGGGGCTGGAGGTGACCAGCTGGAGGGGGCCAGGGGTGACGGGGATCAAGTGTGCGGAGAGGCGAGGCTGAGACAACAGCACGATGGCGCTGACATTCACAAAGATTAAGGAGAAATGAAGCGATCACAGTAGCCGACTCATCGATATATCCCAAAATGAAGAGATCACAGCTCCTGACGCACAGCTCCAGATCACAGAAGTCCAACTCATCAAATATGTGTCCCGATCATAGCTCCCAACTCATCGATATATCCTGATCACAGCTCCCGACTCAATGTATCCCGATCACAGTATTCCAACTCATCAATATATCCGGAAGTCCAAAACGCTGTCGAGACCTCCAAGTCTGGAGATACCATCACACACAGAAGAACCGGAAAGCCGAGTGCAGTGGACACGATCAAGAACGGCCACGGGTGGGGGGCCGCCCGTAAAGGCACCCGTAGCCGCCAGTGACCCCCACACTTCTCGGCTTCATCTGCACTGACCAGAGCATGGCTGCAGCGCCCAGCCGTTTCCGAGCGCCTCACCTGCCTGTTGGAAGCGAGGAGCAGAAACCACTCTCTTTTTATGACAGTCGATTTGCCTTTTGGTTTTTGAAAACCATCAATGCTCAGGGCTTACTCCTGGCTCTCCACGCCCGGCACACTAGAGGAACCAAATGGGGGTGCCAGGGACGGGCGAATACAACTGGGCCGAGTAACGGGCCAGCTCCCTACCCGCTGTCTGTTCCCTAACCACTGCAGTGACCATCCTGTGGCCCAAAGCATGGAGCCGGGGCTGCCCGCTAAGCCAAGCTGGGGTCCTGCACCGCTCCACGCTGGCCCAGTGTGGCCCAACAGCTGGTGCAAGTATCAGCACATCTGAGCTGTCTGTGCCAACAACACTCAGACGGCGTCTCCTTCTAGTCACGGCCCTTCTTTGCCTCGAAGAGTCACTTTCGCCCTGTGCCTTCACGGGGCCCAGGGGCCCCACCTGCCACGGAGCCTGGGGATTGGGGGCTGCGGCATGCAGGGGAACACTGTCTTTCTGCTGTCACTGCTGACAAGAGCAGGCAGCCCGGGAAGCCCGGGGAGCCCTAAAGCCTGCTGCAACCTCCACCCTCGTAACCCACAGCCGCAGAACAGCCAAGGACAAACTAAGGGACTCCAACAAGCAGACACAGCCGGGAGAGGACAGCAGGTGGGGACACGGGCCAGGTTCCCACCACACCCTCCGCTGAGGCCAACGTCCCGCCAGGTGTTCTGTGAAATGGAGAGAGAGGCAGGGGGGAGGCCCAGCTGCTAAGTGGAGAAGCAGCCCAGAGAGCAAACGACGGCATGCAAAGAGAGCGATGCCTTATTTTAGCACCTGCTGGGCCGGACAGCGCAAGAGAAATAGCCACGCCTCAGTGCTGGTGCGCCAACAGGCCACCTTCCATTCAAAGAGCCTCTGAATTTCAAAACAACATCATTTGCTTTATTGTCCAAGTCCCGTTATGCCCATGCTTTACGAGGGGCGTGAGGAAAAGGGTCAGGACACGGTGTAATGAGAGCCAGGCCCCAGGACACAGCCGCGCGCCGTGTGCCCGCCCCCGCCTCCCCCTCCGTCACCTCCATCACGGGCCAACTCCACGGCGGACGCCACAGCCTTGGCGTGGAGACTATTTCCACACTCTGCTCCAGGCTAAACATTCTTCTGTGTGTATACTAGTAAATCCAACAGCCTCTTTAACATCTGAGAACGAATTACTGACAAGTCATTTTTTGCTCCACGCTGCAAGTCAACGCGGCAGCCTGGCTTTTTTTCTATTATAAACATGTGCTGTGCGGTGACTCTGAGTGGTCTTGGATGCTGATACAAGATTCATAATGGCTGTCAGAATCTGCAATTTTCCCTTTTGTTTTATGAGGTCAGGCAATATTACATGCACTGATATATTCCATTTTCCCAGCTGAAAACCTTCTCATTTGAGCCCGACAGGTTGAGGGAGCCACGATTCTGCAACCCTGGGACGAGGGGGCAGGTGGCTAACCCCACATTCTCCTCTTGCTCCTGTCCGCTGGCAACAGTAAATTAAACTGTCAAAAATGGAATTGTCCCGTCATCAACAAAGCTATAGCTTCACGAGTATTGCAACATCAGATCTCGTTCTAATTCTGCATTTCCCGCACCTGTAATTTCATCAGAAACTTGCACTGGACCATGGTGAGGGGCTGTCCAAGGGACACAGGCTTGGAGAATTCCTTCAGAGGGTTGGCGTGGCATTTCAAAGGCAGAAATTAATGAACAATTCTGGCAATTTGTAATCTATATAAAGAGGTGCCGACCATCTATCTTCACTCCCATTCCTTCCCATTCTAATTGTCACATGATGTTCTCGAGGGTGGCGCTGAAGAGTTTTGGTGAAATGGTATCACCCTGTTGAACCCCTCTTTTGACATCAATGATCACTTCCTTGTAGAATGGTGAGATCCTGGTGGTGAATCCGTAATACAGCTCCACGCAGGATCTTGATGTATTGGGTTTGAAGGCCCTGTTTGGCTAGGGCTTCGATGACCATTTCGGTCTCCACAGAATCAAAGGCTTTCTTTAAATTAATGAACGTGAGACAGAGCGGCATCTTGTACTCCCTACAAACCTCAATGAGCTTGGTTACCATGCTTATATGGTCAATTGTGCTGAATCCTTTCCAGAAGCTAGCTTGCTCGCATGGTTGTCCTTCATCTAGTATTCTGCTAATCCTGTTCAGGATGACTGGAGTAAACAGCTTGTAGATGACGGACAACAGGCAGATGGGGCGATAGTTGCCGATGTTGTAAATGTCTCCCTTCTTGAACAGTAGTGTTCTGCTGGTTTTCCATTGGGAGGGCACCTTGCATTCGGACAGGTAGCGTGTGAAGAGCTCAGGTGTTCGGGTCTGATTTGTCTGGGCCTGGTGCTGTTCCCTTCTTTACTGACAAAATGGCATGTCGGATTTCAGAAGGGAGAATGTTGGGAATGACATATCCATCCTGTGGAATTTGGTATGTGGGCAGGTGGACGTGGTTATAAACCTCTGCTTCGCTGATGACATCATTCTAATAACACCAAACATTAGCCAAGTGGCACAAATGCTGGCTGACTTTGACCGAGAATGTGGAAAGACAGGTCTACAGCTGAATCTAAAGAAAACTATGTTTATGAGAAATGAACTAGTTCCAGAGGCCCCATTCACTGTCAATGGAACAGACATCTCTGAATGCAGCAGTTATGTGTACCTAGGTCGAGAAGTCAACATGATGAACGACCTAAAACCTGAGCTGCGCAGGAGGAAGAGAACAGCATGGAATGCCTTCAAAGGCATCGAAGAAATAGCTAAAAGGACAAAGAACCTCCGGCTCCGGGCACATCTCTTTGACTCCACCGTTCTCCCTGCATTAACATACGCCTCAGAGACCTGGGCCCTACGAAAAGCAGGATGAGAATGCTATTCGGGTCTCCCAGAGAGGAATCAAAAGAGCTATGCTTGGAATATCACGCCTCACTCAAGTGAGAGAAGGAATCCGGAGTTCTGACCTCCGTTGCTGTTCCAGAGTCAGGGACGCTGTCTCTTTTGCCAAGGCATCGAAAATCAGATGGGCTGGACATGTAATGCGATTTGGAGACAACCGCTGGACTAGAGCCATTACCAACTGGATCCCACGGGATGTCAAAAGATCACGTGGCTGCCCACCTAAAAGATGGTCAGACTTCCTTGTCAAGACCCTGAAGGAACGGTTTGAGGCTCTTCATATTCCTGAATCAACCAGATGCCATTGGGCTACATTGGCACGTGATAGGGTCCAATGGAAATGTTACTGGCGCCCACTCGAGCAAATCAATTCAAGTGATCAAGTGATAAAGAGGTGTTCAGTACGAGGCAGTGACCTTCCACGGGACCCTTTAAGAGGGAAAAATGCTAACGTGGCCGTCACATACTGCAGCCACTGGGGAGAATGGATGCCTCTAGCGGCACGGCCCAGCGCGGGTGGACACCTACAGCCTGGACACCTACAGCCTGGAGCTTCCCGGACAAGCACTTAATGGGGAGAGTGGGCCTGGGCAAAGGCATCGGGCCGGAATCCAGGACCAGTCTTCAGAGTGCGGGCACAGCCTCGGCTCTCAGCGCCCACACCACAGGCTGGAGTGCTGCCCATCCTCGGCCGTCCCCTGCCCTTCTCCCCTCATCCCTGCTGGAGGACGAGGCCCCACAGTACCTGCGCTGTCTTCAATGTGGGCCCACCGGCCCTTCCAGGCGGCCACCTCTGTCCCCAGGCCTGCCCGGCTTTGTCAAGGCATGCTCACCCCCGCTCCCCTGGTTGCTCCTCCCCAAGGACCCCAAGCATGGGAGAGAGACCCCAGGGTGCTCCCCAGACACGCACGTCCAACAGGACTTGTCTCGCCTCATTCAGAGCCACAGCTCACACGATGGCCGGCTACTAATTAAATGCGACTATCAAATATTGTTATGGATCATCTCTACAAAAAATTCACGCCTGATCAATCGGGATGCTCGGAGACAAAGTTAAATTGAGATGAGGAATCATTCCACAGCTTAACACAGTCAAAGGCTCAATATTCCTTTATTAATTCTCATTTAATATCACTTTAAATTGCTGCTATTATTATCCTACTGGAGACGAAAGATTCTGTGTAATTAGTCTGTATTAAGCCCTTTTTATTTATAAGGCGCCACATAAACAAACCCACTTTAATTACCTGGGCTCCACAATATTGATCTGAGCATCAAAATTTAATATGACTTTATTTCAAATTTCCATATGACTAGTATTTAAATGTGTTCCAGCAATAACAATTTTGCAGGCACAAATGACTTTTCATTCAAAGTATGCAAATGCCTGCCTGGCGCTGGGAGGGGGGCCCTTCTGTGCCCTCCGCGTGTTTTCCCAGAGCTGGGGGTCTCCCTGCTCCGAGCTCGGCTCCCTGATACGGCAGGAAAAACCACCAATCACCAAAGGGGGCAAAAGTCACCCAAGACAGCGGGTCTTCCTCCTCCCGCGCGAGTTCTCGCCGCTCCGGTACACGGTGTTAACGACATACAAATTCTGAGGTCATTGAGAGAGCAGGCGCGGTGGCCACGGGCGGGTGGGAGGAGCGGCGTCAGCGTTTCCAGGGCGCGTCTGGGCCCTCACGCGGGTTTCAGCACTGTCGTCCCTGTTTAACTCACATTAGTCCTGTGCACCTTGATTACTCTGCGGTGCTGATCTGCGCCTGCACGCACGGGCGTCACTTATGCGGAGCCTCTTGAGTTGTTATGATACGATGTTGTTTGACGAGAGAGAGGAAATTAGTGCCAGTCCCCTAGAGTTTTGGGTGCTTAACACTGAAGCGCTGCGAAGTCTCTTGAAAATCCCACAACAAATCCTTGTTTAGTGCCAAACGGAGATAAGGGCTTGGCGGCGACGCTGGCGCCGGCTGCCTCACGTCCGCTGCATTTGTGAACGCCACCCAAAGCAAGGTCCCATTCTGCCACGCCGCTTCCACACGCCAGGAGCACACACCAGTTGGGACTTCCCCACCCCCCCCGAGGCACGCAACAAAGAAATGTCCCCAACATGTGTTTGCGGATTACTGGAAAACGCTGTTTTGGATGTATTTTTAATAAAAATGAACTTATCAAATCCAGGGGAAGCGTGTTGGTGAGCACGGCTCGTCTCCGGAGTCCAATAAGGCGGAGGGAAACACGGGCACACGGGCTGCGGCTCCTGTTTTTCTTTCAATATGATCCACTCTGCTGTTGGAAAGACTCATTTTCTGATATTGGAGGGATCTTTTGCATTGTCTGTTTATTCTGTTTACACAGCAAATGAAACCTCTGATATGAATAGGTGAACCCCCACGGGAGTAAACGAAATTCAGGAATGATGTACAGATGGGGACGGGGCCGTGAACACGGAATAGAAATGAATGCGGAGCGCGCCTCCATAGCCGCGCCTGGGAGCGAATAGACCAAATAAATAATTTTGACATTAAAAGAAATTAAAGATCAAGCAGTGCAAATAGTAGAATAAGTTTTTCCTTAGTAATATCATTAGTATATGGGGTGCCTGAACGGGCGTCCTAATTAACAGTGTCCACGCCGGCAGGCCCGGCGGCTCCACATACCCTCTTCCAAACGGCCTGAGCTCGCCTCGCCCTTTGGAATTTCTCTTACTTCCGTGGAGAAAGAGTCTGCTGGAGTCTTACGTCCGGAATTAGAGCCTGAGGAACTCGGTCATGTGGGCAGCTGACCCCAAAAGGCAGCTCTGCCAGCTGGGGGGACAGGAGGGTCCCCCAGACTCACCGCAGCCTCAAGCACCTCCCCGTGGCGGGACACCCGTGTGGCAACCGCCCCGGCTGCCTCCCCTGACCCTCCAGAGAGCCCAGTGCCCCGCAGTGCAAGGGTCCCGGGGCCGCTCCTGTCACAACCTACCCGGGGGCACCTCTGAGAGAAACGCCTCTGAGAGCCCATCAGGCACAGCGAGATGACCAGGCTGGACTCCAGCACAGGTGGACGGTGACAAGCCCATCACTGGACCTGCGGCCTCACCGCCCGCCGAACGGCAGGATGTCCCCCGAGTGCAGCCGCGCCTGACCTACTCCGAACGGAGTGTGCGGCTTGCAGGGCGCGACTCCAAACCCACAACCCGCCTCAGGAGCTCCCGCTCCCAGAGCACGAACCCGCACACGCCGCAGCAGCCACAGCGTGCAACTCCAGTCTCGCAAAGCTGTGGACTGATCTACAACCGCTGTGGGAACAGAAGGAGCACCGGAGACCGAGGCACTGCCCGAGTCTGAAGCCGGGACACAAGCAGCTTCCCCAGGCCTCTCACGCCCGTCCACACTGCACCCTTCCCGGCTACAACCCAGGTCTCTCACGCCCGTCCACACTGCACCCTTCCTGGCTACAACCCAGGCCTCTCACGCCCGTCCACACTGCACCCTTCCGGCTACAACCCAGGCCTCTCACGCTCGTCCACACTGCACCCTTCCGGCTACAACCCAGGCCTCTCACGCCCGTCCACACTGCACCCTTTCCGGCTACAACCCAGGCCTCTCACGCCCGTCCACACTGCACCCTTCCCGCTAACCCAGGCCTCTCACGCCCGTCTACACTGCACTCTTCCCGCTACAACCAAGGCCTCTCACACCCGTCTACACGGCACCCTGCCCGCTACAACCAAGGCCTCTCACGCCTGTCTACACTGCACCCTGCCAGGTTACAACCCAAGCCTCTCACACCGTCTACACTGCATCCTGCCTGCTACAACCCAGGCCTCTTACGCTCGTCTACACCCCACCCTGCCCGGCTAACCCCGCCCTGTTAGGCTATAGCCCAGGCCTCTGGTGCCTGTCTACACCCGGAGTTTCAAGTGACATCAGAAATAATCGACTATTTCAATTCAGCACTTAAATAAAAGAAAGTTTTATTCTTCAGTGTAAGTGCTGGTATTTTTTTGTACCCGACAAGCTGCCCATACAAGCAGCCCAACATTCTTGCCAACAAAGGCATCTGAAATTAGCAATTGCTTTTAGAAACTTTAATTACAATTTTAAAATGCTATTTCTGCTCTATAATAGATTCCAATTGTTTCAGTATTATCTGGCTTGCAAATAAAATCTACAGTAGATGACAATATTCCCAGGATTAATCACTCTTGAAATTCTAATATGCTCTTGGAAATACCAAATAAAAAGACAGCAATGTTGTTGATGTACCGGAGCCTCCCGCTTTTCGCAGTTTGCTATTATTATGCATATCCAGGTAGAAAGTTAATTAACCCAAAGCTTAAGCTAATTATGATAGCAGAATGCTATCAACCCAATGCGCGCATCAGACAGCTGTCCGGAATTTCATTTGCTAATCATTTGTCTTTTGGCTCGGCATATGGTACATTTCCATGCTATCAGAGGAACAACAAGCAGCTGAAAATCATTAACTAAAAACAATGTGCATAAAATCAGAAGCCGTTTTTTATACAGCTTTGTGTCAGACAAAAAGCCAGACCCTTGCCCTATAAAAATTAATGATTATTTTGGTTCTTGTCACTTAAAAAATTTCAGCTGATAGCGCAATAAATATGTGACAGGAATTTTAGTTGACTCAATTACCTGTTTATGTGAGTTTGCAAAAAAATACTCTGGGTTTCTGACAAAGGCACGATCATAGACACCTTTTGGGGGACGCTTATGAAGCACATTCATCCAGACACCTGAAGACTTCAAATGCGCTTCTGAGGAAAATCTGCTTTCTTTGTGCGGAACCCATCGGTGCCCCGAAACCTGAAGGCCGACTTTGGAATCGGGAAGGAAACTCCTGACAGACATCTGCACACGTTCTCCAAGCAGAAAGCAACATGCCCGAGACGGGCCAACATTTGTGCAGACGTCAGAACGCCACAGAAAGTCCATGGCCAGGCTGAGGTGCAGGGGCGGGGCAGAGCGGGCCCCTCGAAAAGTAGCCGCGCCTCCTGGGCGAGGCTCACTGCAGACCCTCAGAGCAGGCGGGGCGGGGGAAAGGGTGCCTTGTGCACCTGCCTGTCCCCAGGGCCGGTCACTGGCCACCCATCTCCTAGCCAAGACGCTGCAGAGCCAAGACTCATCTCCTGATCCTCCTCGCATTCACAGCCGGGCTTCTGTCGACAGGAGGTGCCCTGTGCGTGGGGCAGAGATTCAAAGGCGGCGCTTGTGTAGGTAACTCAGGGGAAGCTATGAAGACTTAAGCCTGTCTTCATAGCAGGACCTCAATGAGCCCAGCTCGCATGGCTACTTGCGGCCACGTGGTTCATCAACAAATGCCGGATTTAGAGATGACTACAAGAGTATGCCACCCACACGGCAGAGCCTGGCAAGCTACCCATGTTGTATTTGATATGCCAGATACCAGTAACAATCATAGACCTCATTCCCATGACCTGATGGAATGGTTTGAGGCTCTTTATGTTCCTGGAGCAAGCAGGTGCCCTTGGGCTCTACTAGCATGAGATAGGACATATGGAGATGTTACTGGGGGCCCGCTCGAGCAAATCGATGATGAACGGGAAGGCAGTGACAGTGACAGCTCAGGGGAAAGACACTGCTCACAGCTTCACTCAGGCCGCCAGGACACCTTCAGCTGTGTGGAAACAGGCAGTGAGCAGGGCTCTTGCAGAGGCGACGCCACACTTGCTGACGTGAAGCTTCCGACACGTCACGCCTCTCCACCCACTGGCCCACACTAAGTGTTCACAGAAGGAAACCGCTTCAGGCGAGGCGGGCAGTGCCCTCTAGCGAGTGGCGGGCAGTGTCGTCCAACGAGTCCTGGGCAGTTTCATCTGGCGATGGGTTCCTCAAACACCCATGGCCAGGCTGGCCAGCAGGGCTTGAGGAGCTGGAGGTGTCCGGGCGTCTGTCAGGGAAGGGCCTGAGTGGGAGCCGTGGCCGCTAAGGTCAGGGCTGCCAGGTAAGCCAGCGGCCCAGCTCTGTACCAGATGCCGCTGTGCTGGGCTCCACCCGCTAAGCTTGGGTGCGAGGGACGTCCGGTTCTGCAGGCCTGGCTCAGCTTGCCCTGCCCAAGCCTGAGAGGGTCCAGGGCGGAACCACAGCAATGTGGCGACCCTCCCGGAGGGGCTCAGCAACACTCTGGAGGCCCGTCTGCCGTTCCGTGGCGCCCCAGCGCCGGGCTGACCGAGTCTGTGGGTTCCTGCTTGTCACATATGGGTGGAGCTAAGTCATTACTCCCAGCGCCGAGGACAATCACCTGCACCGTGGCGCTGGTGCTCTGCCCGATGCGCAAGATCCTTCACATGTGCCTTTGAGTAAAGGGGGAACCAGGCTTTCAGATGAAAAACACTGCCGGCGAGGCGTTTGGGGGTACTTAAATCCGGCCCTTGGAGCTCTTCCCTTCTCTGCCCAAAGGCCACCGACTCAGCAACACTGATATTAATATTAATTTGTCATTAATACTAATGTTTCACTAACCAAGTAGGAGTATTTTTGAAATATCCACTTTCTCTGGCGCTAAACCGCAGGTTTCGCTGTGAGAAATGTTTCCTAATTATTACTTCCCAGGAAGCAACTGGCAGTGTGGCAAGGGCCACTGTTACTTCTGGACTCTCGGACTTTTCTGGAAAGCCGACCTCAGAGGGAAGCTGACTTGGCAGCTGAGTCACTGTCCATCCTCGGGGCCCCTTCTGCCGCCCACAGACAAGCAGCCCTTCCTGGAGGCGGCCTGCAAGACCCTGGGATTCAAAGTCCAGGAACGAGGGTCAGCAGCAGAGAACAGGAGGCCCCACGGGCTTAATTTTATTCTGCAACAAGAACTAACCAAAGTGACTGTCCTGAGAATGCACAGACCAAAGTGGACTTGATCTCACCCACACTTGCTGCGGCCCGACCACGCGCCTCGGTTAACGCCTGCCCAGAGCACGTGGCACCTGCCGTGGACAGCTGTGGTGTGGTCGGTGAGTGCCCCGAGGGTCAAGGTCGCCTGCAGGTTGCCGAGGTACATTTCATGGTCTCACATCCCAACCGAAACAAGAGTCCAACGCGGCAGGGCCGTGGGACACTGCTTAGTCACAGGCTGAGCGAGTGGCGGGCAGGGGGTAATGAGGCCCTAGGCAGCGCAGAGCGCCCGCCTGCATAAGAGCATGTCGGAACCAGCCAGTACCATGAGTCAGAGCAGCTGCTGTGTAGACCAGAGTCGGAGCCAGCCGCTCCTGAGTCTGAGGCAGGGCTGCCCCCTCCCAGTTGAGACCCCAGGGCAGAGCGCCAGGCTAACAGGCGGGACTCCGGACAACCAGCGCCTATGGGGAGAGCCAGCAGGGCCTGGCCAGCTGCTGTCCAGCGACACCAGTCCCTGAAGTAGCCCAGGGAGGCTTTGCAGGTGTGACCCCAGAAATCAGCAAGGGAGTGGCCCCTTAGCTGGACAATGAGTGGACAATGACTGAGTCAGACTCACCCACCGCTGGACTCCCATCCGTCCAGCTTGTTCTGTGGGCTTCACTGCATCTGCCGCGTGTCCACTGCACACTGTAGCGTCCACCTTCTCCTGAGAGGGCGCAACCAGGCCCTGGCCACAGACAAATCCCCACAGGAACCATTGCAGGCGTTGGTGGTCTCAGGAAACACGTGGGGGGCCCGCCTAAGTCTCCGCCCGACACCAGCCCCCAGCCACACTAACCTCCTTTCTGCCTAATTGTCTGCTCTGGTCAGTGTCCACCTTTGTGACCAGCAGTAGTAGGCACGTGGGGACCTGTCTACCTGTCTGTTACACAGTGACCACACCCATAGGCTCCCTCAATGGGGCCTCTGGGTCGTGAGATCACAAGTGTGACCCGGAAGAAGATTCAGGCCATTGGCAGCACCAGGGAACTGGGGACGGGGGAGTCCCAAAATGCAGCCGCGAGCCCGGCCTGTCTCTCAAGTGCTGACGGCGGAGATTTTATGGGGAGTTTCTAGGCTCTCCGAGTTTCCATTAGACGGTGAATGGTAAATGACACACTTTTCAAAGTTTCGTTTCTTTTCCTGGCAACATCTACAGAAATAAGATTCCCACTTTCTTGCTTCCACCAGCAATTCCATGGCCAGAAACTCTTCATCGCAAAAGAGAAATAGGTTCTGATTCGGCTCTATACAGACACACAGAATAGAGGGAAGAAACGTGCTCAGATTGTATCCAGTCGCTCTGAATATTAGCGTTTCAATAATGCAGAGCGGGCAGCTAAGGAATGAGCGCCTCAAGTCTTCCAGCCAAGCAGGGCTGTGGCGGTAGGTGATTTCCAGGGGAAAGTCGGAGACAATCTGTTTGGGAAATGCGCTAAACGCCACGAAACCATCAAATCAACTCTCTTAGCTTACATTTACTTCCCACCATGCACGGAAGATGTTTGGGGGTGAAGACGGATGAGAATTGTGGGGAGCTGCTGGCGTCCGCGAGCTGTCACGGGGAGGGGCCAGGCTGGTGTGCGGGGCTGGAGCTGGGTCCAGGCAGTGGGGAGGACAGCAGGGTGAGCAGAGGGGCTGGAGGCCAGGGGTGGACAGTGGGGAAGGAGGCTGAGGTAGACAGCGGGGCTGGAGGCTGAGGTGGGCAGCGGGGCAGGAGGCTGAGGTGGGCAGCTGGGCTGGAGGCTGAGGTGGGCAGCGGGGCTAGAGGCCGGGGTGGACAGTGGGGCTGGAGGCGGGGGTGGACAGTGGGGCTGGAGGCTGAGGTGGGCAGCGGGGCGGAGGCTGAGGTAGACAGCGGGGCTGGAGGCTGAGGTAGACAGCGGGGCTGGAGGCTGAGGTGGGCAGCGGGGCGAAGGCTGAGGTGGGCAGCGGGGCGGAGGCTGAGGTGGGCAGCGGGGCCGGAGGCTGAGGTGGGCAGCAGGGCCGGAGGCTGAGGTGGGCAGCGGGGCTGGAGGCTGAGGTGGGCAGCGGGGCCGGCGGCTGAGGTGGGCAGCGGGGCGAAGGCTGAGGTGGGCAGCAGGGCCGGAGGCTGAGGTAGGCAGCGGGGCCGGAGGCTGAGGTGGGCAGCAGGGCCGGAGGGTGAGGTAGGCAGCGGGGCCGGCGGCTGAGGTGGGCAGCGGGGGCGAAGGCTGAGGTGGGCAGCGGGGCCGGAAGCTGAGGTGGGCACTGGGCCAGACTCGGCCAGAGCCTCGCACCTGCAGCACTGGCTAACGGAGAATGGGCCTGGGGCATCTGAGCTATGGGGACTCGGGGCTCCTCAGACCCGGTTGGTCTCAGGGAGGACCATAGAGCGGATTTCCTCAAGCAAAACACGTTTACTTGACCAGGCTCTCTGGCATAAGTGCCGCCATCCACACAGGACGCACACGAAAGTACGTGTCCCATGGTACTCACAGCAGGTGCCCAAGAGCCGGGACTCAAGGCCAAGAGGGAGCCTGGCGTGGGCTCCGCACACAGACCACGGAGAAACCTGCTCCTGCTCTCCGTGGCCTCGAGGGCCCAGCGAGCTGGCACCGGCAGCGCAGCCGGCTCCATGCGGACACGAGGTGACGGGGCAGCCACTGGCCTGTCCTGAACGATGCCATCACGGCAAACTCTTTCTCCTCTCCATGCCTGTCAAGCAGAGATGGGGCCGGGCGGGCCTGAAAACAGCAGGCCAGAGCAGCCCTGCCGGAGCGAGGCCTGCACTCGGGCCACACAACAGCGAGGGGCAGCCCAGAGCGTGTCCCTTCCCCCCCGCAACCACACCGGGGCTCTGAGGGCTCCAACCTGCTCTCTGAGGCCCAAAGACACAGGCCGGTGACCTGCACTCCAAGCTGGGTGCACATGGCGGCCGTGGGGGGCAGGAGCTACCAGGAGTGAGCACAAACAAGCCATATTGAACCCGCAGTGAGTATGTGTGTGCACGTGTGTGTGTGTGAGTGCATGTGTGTGTGTGCGACAGTGTATGTGTACATATGGATGAGTATATGTGTGTATACGACAGTGTATGTGTACATATAGATGAGTATATGTGTATGTACGACAGTGTATGTGTACACATGGATGAGTATAAGTGTGTATGTATGTTTGAGTGTGTGTGTTTGTGTGAGCACGTGAGTGCTGAGTGTGTGTGTGTGACTGTGTGTATGTGAATGTGTGGGGGCGCAGGGCTGGAACATGCGTCTCGGTAAATCTGGGGACAGGAGGCTCCGGCCCGTGGATCCAGGCAGCTTAGTCCTGAGGCCGAGCCCTGGAGTGGGGCGGGGCCACTGGCTGACCACACAGGGCAGCGATGTCCATGAGGCAGCAGCACAAAGGTCCCGTGCACAAGCGCTCTCAGACGACGAAAGCAGACACACTTTCGCACAAGCATAGCCGGTCAGCACTGTCTCCAGCTGCAGGCCCCGACCCAGCCCTCAGCATTCCCGCTCAGGGAGGCCGGAAGGGCCCGAGCTTGGTGTGAGTCCACCCTAGGGGGCAGCTGGACTCTCAGCAACTGTCCAGTCCCTGCAGCCTGGCTGAGTCTCCAAGTCCACCTGCACTGGCCCTCAGAAGGGCCTCTCTGCTTGTGGTCACCTGCCGCCTCTGCTGGGCCTCCGTGGAACCTGGGGCTGCAGGAGCAAGTCCTCGGCTGTCCCTAGCCTGCCCCCCCCAAACCCCGCCTCCCCTTCTCCCAGCCCTCTCCTGCCTCAAGCTGCCTTCAAAAGGCACCAATCAGCACAGGCCACCAGGGAAATCTGCTCTGATGAGCTCAGCCCCTGGGAGCCAGCGATGCTGACCGTCCTATCCAGGTCCCAGCACTGGGACGTGCGGAGGACGGTTGGCCGAGGCCTCCTGGGGATTCTCCCCTGCGCTAAGCATGAAGGCCGCTCAAGGAGGACACCCAGGGTGAAACATGGAAACGTTACCTGCGGGTTTCTGTGGCAGGATGACAGATGTTTCTGGCGTGCCGCCACACGCACACAGATGTGTAACAATCTCTCCAGCAGGGGCATCATTAGAGAGAGCGTGAGACTCTCAGGTTCCACGCCTGACACACAGGTGCTCCTGTGCGTAAACCTCAGAGGGATGCCCGTCTTGAGGAGGCGCCTGCCCAGGTGAGGAGCAGCAGTTCCCCCACACAGAATCAGGTAAAACACAGGAACAACAGTTTTCCAGGAAGGCGGGCATTGATCCCCAAGAGATGGGTAACCAACCACACCTCGAGCTGCAGGGATGGAGCGCCAAGAGAAGCTGTCCAGGCAGACAGCAGAGGGCCTGAGGGAAGGTGAAGCCCAGACAGAGCAAAGTGGACAGAGCATGTCCCCAGGGCAGCCGATGGGCACTGTCTGCTGAGTTCGCAGCACACCTTGTTTCTGCAAAGCGGGTGGTGGGTCACGGAAGTTTGAGAATCTCTGGGTTTGAGCTTCCAGGAAAGAGGGGCACAAACACAGATGTGTGTCGGGATCAGAGGGGTGCCCAACAGATATTGGGGTTTAGCAGGGTCCCCTGGCACGTTCGGGACCAACGACTGTTCCCCGACTGATGGAGAGAGGAATAGGACCACAGGTTTCTCCTTAAGTTGGGGAAATATGACAATGTCCAGAGCAATTAACTCCTGTATCACAAATGCACATTGTATTTGATATGCCAAAAACCAGTAACAACTGAAGGAATGGTTTGAGGCTCTTCGTGTTCCTGGAGCAAGCAGATGCCCTTGGGCTAACTAGCTTTCGACAGGACGTATGGAGATGTTACTGATGCCCACTCGAGCAAATTGATGAGCAATGGGAAGACAGTGATACATGACAAGTGATCACAAAAGCACTGTCTTCCTGTGTCTATGCAAAGGCCTTTGCTCTAACATAAGAATATCAGAGGGCACACAGGAAAGAGAAAAACATTTCACTTACAATACAATAGGGCTGGCAAGTCATCGTTCCTGGCTAGAAAACAGACACCTGCTGAGCAGGAGGCAGACGTTGTGAACCAAGGGTGAGTCGACAGATAGGCAGAGGGAAGAGGCTGGAGAACAAGAGGATGAGGCTCATAAGCAGATTTGCTGCAAAGGGCTGCCTAGCCACACACAAAGGCTACTCTTGTCTTGACTAGAAATCTTAGAAAACCCCAAAGAACTAAGGTTTGCCTGTTATTTTCTGTATCTCATTAAAAAAATTGGCGTATCAAATACCGACATGGGTAGCTTGCCAGGCTCTGCTGTGTGGGAGGTATACTCAGTAGTAGGCTCTCATCTCGAGCATTTACTGATGAACCACAACAGGGAGAGACCGGCTTTTCTCTTGGGTGGAACTCTGACGGGCTGGGGAGTCCAGATGTTGAAAGCTATTGCCCTCATGGTGTGGGTGTTCCTCTGGCTTCTTGCGAGGCTCTATTGGGATGGCAGGCCAGGGCTAGAACCGCCTTCCCTCCTGGGCGCCTCATGATCAGCTAGGCACAGGGAGAGCTGGTAGCAGCTCTGCCCTGTGTATCTGAGTATTTGATATGCCTGAAACCAGTAACAATTATGACCTCATTCCCATGTCCTAAAGGAATGGATTGAGGCTCTTCGTGTTCCTAGAGTGAGCAAATGCCCTTGGGCTACACTAGCATATAATAGGATGTATGGAGATGTTACTGGTGCCTGCTCGAGCAAATCAATGAACAACTGGAAGACAATTGATACAAGTGATACACAAAGTGGCTGCACAGTTCATCAGTAAATGCACAAATTGAAAGCCTACTGGGCCGGTTTAAATCCGGCCCAGGTATGCTGATCCAGAGACTCACAGACATGGGGCAGAGCTGTTACTGGCTCTCTCTGTGCCCAGCCGCTCACGAGGCACCTCGGAGGGAGATGGCAGGTTCTAGCCCTGGCCCGCCACCCCAACAGAGCCTCGCAACAAGCCAGACAACCCCCACTCCATGAGGGCTTCCATTTTCCACATCCGGACTTCCTCCTCGTCAGAACTCCACCCAGCAGACCAGCCTATCATAGCTTTCGCGGCCGCTTGCAGCCACACGGTTCATCAATATGCTGGATTTAGAGATGACTACAAGAGTATGCTACCCGCATGGCAGAGCCTGGCAAGCTACCTGTGTCGTATTTGATATGCCAAATACCAGCAACAATTATAGAGCTCATACCCATGACCTGATGGAATGGTTTGAGGCTCTTTATGTTCTTGGAGCAAGCAGGTGCCCTTGGGCTTTACTTGCATGAGACAGGTCATATGCAGATGTTACTAGTGCCCGCTCAAGCAAATCATTGAACAATGGGAAGACAAGTGATACAAGTGAAGTGATGCATTTAAAATAAATAACATTTAGGAAATCAAGACAAACACAGATACATTGGCCAAACATTAGCCAAGCGGCACAAATGCTGGCTGACTTCCGACCGAGAATGTGGAAAGATAGGTCTACAGCTGAATCTAAAGAAAACAATGTTCATGAAGAACGAACTAGTTCCTGAGGCCCTATTCACTCTCAATGGAACAAACATCTCTGAATGCAGCAGTTATGTGTACCTAGGTCGAGAAGTCAACATGATGAACAACCTAAAACCTGAGCTGCGCAGGAGGAAGAGAGCGGCATGGAATGCCTTCAAAGGCATCGAAGAAATAGCTAAAAGGACAAAGAACCTCTGGCTCGGGCACATCTCTTTGACTCCACCATTCTCCCTGCATTAATACATGCCTCAGAGACCTGGGCCCTACGGAAAGCAGGATGAGAATGCTATTCGGGTCTCCCAGAGAGGAATCGAAAGAGCTATGCTTGGAATATCACGCCTCACTCAAGTGAGAGAAAGAATCCGGAGTTCTGACCTCCGTTGCCGTTCCAGAGTCAGGGACGCTGTCTCTTTTGCCAAGGCATCGAAAATCAGATGGGCTGGACATGTAATGCGCATTTGGAGACAACCGCTGGACTAGAGCCATTACCGACTGGATCCCACGGGATGTCAAAAGATCACGTGGTCGCCCACCTACAAGATGGTCTGACTTCCTTGTAAAGACACTGAAGGAACGGTTTGAGGCTCTTCGTATTCCTGAATCAACCAGATGCCATTGGGCTACATTGGCATGTGATAGGGTCCAATGGAAATGTTACTGGCGCCCGCTCGAGCAAATCGATAAATAACTGGGATTCAAGTGATCAAGTGATATATAAACAATCAAGCATAAGTCACATAAGATAATCCAACTAAAATTGTTAGAATGGGTGCAAAGAGACAGACAGTACTGGGGTTACAGCAGTGCCTTGTATGTAGCTGGTTCCAGTTCAATCCCTAGCACTGCCAGGATCCCCCAGTCAACACCAACTCCAGAGTGTAACAAAAGAGTCAGTAACACCAACCCGTGAATGAGAGTCAGTCAACACAAATCTCTGAGTGACAAAGTCAGTCAGCACCAACCCCGAGTGACAGCCAGTCAACACCAACCATAGAGTGACAAAAAAATCAGTCAACACCAACTCCTCAGTGACAGAGTCCGTCAACATCAACCCCGAGTCAGTCAACACCAACTCCTGAGAATCGATCAACACCAACCCAGAGTGACAAAGAGTCAATACTAACTCTTGAGTGACCGAGTCAACATCCACCTCAGAGTGACCAAGAGTCAGTCACCACCAACCCCTGAACAACAGAGGTGACAGCATTAGCCATGAGGGAGAGCTCAGCTCTATTTCACCACCAAGAAGGTAAGCAGAGGAGTCAGTCAGGAACAATGAGCGACACTGTTACGGAAAAGTCCTAATGTCTGATCAAACCAAACCACGTGGCATGGTAAGCGCAGAACATTCGAGAACTACAACCACAACAAACTCTCTGAACTCAAACAGCAATAAAACTTAGAAAAGCCCCAATATTAGGAAACAGTGAGATTTTAGAGATCTGAGAAGCCAAGTAAACGTGGAGCAGGACAGGGTGACGGAAGAAAGAATGTTTTCATTGTGGCAAATATTTTTTCAAATTTGATGAGAACTGCAATACAAGCAGCAGCTTGGTAACATTTCAGCACTAGGAGAGCGGAAGCCCTCACCTGGAAATGGGGGGCCCCAAGCCTCCAGACCCTGTGACAGGGAGGTGAGGATGTGAGAAAGGCATGGCGCAGGTTCCGGAACAGAGCACGGGCGCGGGCTGCGGCACGGGACCTTAAAGGTGTTTGGGATCACTGTCTTCAAGCTTTACACACAAGAACCTATACTTCAGATATGAAGGATAAAGTATTTCCGTCTGCCTGGCCCACTATTACCCAAGTCCTCAGGCTGCAGGGAAGTACTCACAGGGCGGAGGGAGCCACCCCAACACACAGTCCCTGGAGGGGGCTCTCACGCACCCACCTGGGGCCATATTAGATGTCCCCCTAGCACAGGTCCCCCGTGAAGAATGTCACACCAGGCGCTTGGTGACTGTCGGAGCCTGGGGCATTCCCATGTGAGAGCAGGTGTTGGTGCCACCGTAGCATGGCCAGGCCAAGGGACGGGGCGGGGCAGCTCTGTGGACCAGGTGGTGCGATCTCAGAAGGCAAATGAGGTGCGTCCACTTGCCACCTTAAAGCACCTTTTAAATGCCAGAAAACTCACTTCATAGACAGAGCAGAAGGGCCACGCAGGGCTGGGCTGGAGCAGGGAAGAGTGAACAGAGGGCGGAGAGGGTGGGAGGGGCCGGAACACACACTCCAACACATCTGACGGTCTGGGAGCACATTCCTCTCACCCAGAGCTGCCTTGAAAAGGAAGCACTTGGGCCAGAGAGACAGCAGAAGGGACGGCACACTCCCTGCATGTGGCTGAAAGACACAGAACCTTCCAGAAGTCAAGTTTACAGTTCAAGTTTGCCGGTGTGTGGGGCAAAGAGAGCACAGAACCTTCCAGAAGTCAAGGTAGTGGGTGTGTGGGACGAGAGAGCACAGAACCTTCCGGAAGTCAAGGTTGCGGGTGTGTGGGGCGAGGCGCACAGAACCTTCCGGAAGTCAAGGTTGCGGGGTGTGTGGGGCGGAGCGCACAGAACCTTCTGGAAGTCAAGGTTGTGGGTGTGTGGGGGCGAGAGAGCACAGAACCTTCCGGAAGTCAAGGTTGCGGGTGTGTGGGGCGGAGCGCACAGAACCTTCTGGAAGTCAAGGTTGTGGGTGTGTGGGGCGAGAGAGCACAGAACCTTCCGGAAGTCAAGGTTGCGGGTGTGGGCGAGAGTGCACAGAACCTTCGGGAAGTCAAGGTTGCGGGTGTGTGGGGCGAGAGTGCACAGAACCTTCCGGAAGTCAAGGTTGTGGGTGTGTGGGGCGAGAGAGCACAGAACCTTCAGGAAGTCAAGGTTGTGGGTGTGTCAGAGTAAGACAGCACAGATCCTGACAGCTCCAGCTGCAAGGGTGTGACCAGCTGATGGAGGAGGAAATCTTTTCTTCTTCCCTCACAGAAAGGCTCATCCCCACCCCAAAAATCATGAGCCACAGTCCAGCAATGAAACCAAATGGTCTCCACACACATATTCTGTCAACAGCAAGGCTGGAAGTGGTTTCCAACAGGCGGGTGCTGGGACGTGTCCCCAAGAAGGCCCTCGGGGTGGTCCCATGCATGCAACAGGCTCCAGAGTTTCTAGAGCACAGATGCCACAATCCTTGTGCCCGAGGCCGGCAGGGAGTCAGCATCGGGACGCCAACCCCCAGCTCCCTACGCTGGGATGTTCCCACACTAGTTAGCCCCCCATCTTTCATCAGAAATTAGTTTCGCTGCCATTAGTCAGGGGAGGGAAATGAATGAGCTGAGCGACTCTGTTGAAAACAACCTGTTGACAGCAAACAGCCCCAGAGACGCAGCAGCAGAGAGCCGAGACCCCTGAGAGCAGGGCCCGCATGACAAGCAGGCCTGCAGTCCCCTTCAGGGCATGAGATGCGGGGTGAGAGAAACTCTCCTAGGCTGCATCCTGCTGTGTCAGGGGTGAGAGAAACTCTCCTGGCCGCATCCCGCTGTGTCAGGTGAGAGAAACTCTCCTAGGCCGCATCCTGCTGTGTCAGGGTGAGAGAAACTCTCCTAGGCTGCATCCCACTGTGTCAGGGTGAGAGAAACTCAGGTCACATCCTGCTGTGTCTGGCTGAGAGAAACTCTCCTAGGCCGCATCCTGCTGTGTCAGGGTGAGAGAAACTCTCCTAGGCCGCATCCCGCTGTGTCAGGGTGAGAGAAACTCTCCTAGGCTGCATCCTGCTGTGTCAGGGTGAGGAGAAACTCTCCTAGGCTGCATCCTGCTGTGTCAGGGTGAGAGAAACTCTCCTAGGCCGCATCCGCTGTGTCAGGTGAGAGAAATTCTCCTAGGCCACATCCCGCTGTGTCAGGGTGAGAGAAACTCTCTCAGGTCTCTTCCCGCTGTGTCTGGGTGAGAGAAACTCTCTCAGGTCGCACCCGCTGTGTCAGGGTGAGAGAAACTCTCCTAGGCTGCATCCTGCTGTGTCTGGGTGAGAGAAACTCTCTCAGGTCGCATCCTGCTGTGTCTGGGTGAGAGAAACTCTCCTAGGCTGCATCCTGCTGTGTCAGAGTGAGAGAAACTCTCCTAGGCCGCATCCCGCTGTGTCAGGGTGAGAGAAACTCTCTCAGGTCTCTTCCCGCTGTGTCTGGGTGAGAGAAACTCTCTCAGGTCGCACCCGCTGTGTCTGGGTGAGAGAAACTCTCCTAGGCCGCATCCTGCTGTGTAAGGGTGAGAGAAACTCTCCTAGGCTGCATCCTGCTGTGTCAGGGTGAGAGAAACTCTCCTAGGCCGCATCCCGCTGTGTCAGGTGAGAGAAATTCTCCTAGGCCACATCCCGCTGTGTCAGGGTGAGGAGAAACTCTCTCAGGTCTCTTCCCGCTGTGTCTGGGTGAGAGAAACTCTCTCAGGTCGCACCCCGCTGTGTCAGGGTGAGGAGAAACTCTCCTAGGCTGCATCCTGCTGTGTCTGGGTGAGAGAAACTCTCTCAGGTCGCATCCCTCTGTGTCTGGGTGAGAGAAACTCTCCTAGGCTGCATCCTGCTGTGTCAGAGTGAGAGAAACTCTCCTAGGCCGCATCCCGCTGTGTCTGGGTGAGAGAAACTCTCCTAGGCCACATCCCGCTGTGGCAGGGTGAGAGAAACTCTCCTAGGCTGCATCCTGCTGTGTCAGGGTGAGAGAAACTCTCCTAGGCCGCATCCTGCTGTGTCAGGGTGAGAGAAACTCTCCTAGGCCACATCCCGCTGTGGCAGGGTGAGAGAAACTCTCCTAGGCCGCATCCTGCTGTGTCAGGGCAGGACTCTCTCCCTTCCGCACCTGCTGGGAATGAGAGTCTTGGGGGAAGAGCTGAGAGAAGTGACAAGAAGACAAAGTCTTCAAAGTCTTGAGAGAGCTGTGGAGACAGCCCACTTCTCCCAAGGTCTCGTTGGGCAGTGAGGGGCCGGGAAGGCGGTTCCGATGGGCAGCCTTTCCATGTGGATGCCACGGTTTCATCCTTGGCACCTCAAGGTCCCGCAGCACTGAGCCAGGAGTGGTCCTGGAAATGGCCAGGTGTGGGCCCCCAAACAAGCCAAGAATGTGGGATTGTTATCACTGCAAAACAATATGGACATTCCTCCAAAGACTAGAAATTGAGCTCCCATTTGACCCAGTCATGCCACCCCTGGTAATCTACTCTGGGAAACACCGTCCCTACTTTTATGTTCACAGCAGCATTATTCACAATAGCCAGAATCTGGAAACAACCAGAGTGCCCGAGAATCGATGACTGGATAAAGAAGCTTTGGTACATCTACACAATGGAATACTATGCAGCTGTTAGGAAAAAGAAGTTATGAAATTTGCCTATAAATGGATGGACATGGAGAAGATTATGTTGAGCGAAATTAGCCAGAAGGAGAGACAGATATAGAATGACTGCATTTATTTGCATGACATAAATATATATGTACATATTATGATACCAATATCCAAGGTCAAGTGAAACATATATCAGGAGGTCTTGTCAAAGGTGGAAATTATCACAAATGTGTGGGAGTCAGAGGCTAGGTAAGACAGAAAATGGAACAGTGTGCTAACAATTGTCGAAAGTACTAATACCAACTTAGAACTGAGCATTAAATACAGGAAAAAAGATACATATGACAACCCTTTAATGTATGTTCTGTAATCCGCAATCTGGAAGGGAAGGAAATGAGAAAGAGATAGAGAGAAAGGGACAGAAATAAAGAACTTGCCATGGAGGTGGGCTGGGGGGGGGGAGGAAACCGGGGACACTGGTGGTGGGAGATGGGCACTGGTGGAGGGATGGGTGCTGGAACACTGTCTGACCAAAACCCAAATGTGAACATCTTTGTAATTGTATATCTCACAGTGGTATAATAAAATACTTTAAAAAAACAGATGATGATAAGATACTTCTTGTGGCTTCATGGTAAAACAAAAGGTAAAAGAGAGATGAATCGGCGTGAAATTTCACAAGCAGCAACCATGTAGAAGGCAGATCAGTATAGACTATATAGAATTGCTTTAAATATAAATGCACTAAATTCTTCCATCAGAAGGCACAGATGATGAAACAGTCTTTTGAGAGGACCGGCGACATGGTCGACAAGGAACTCACTTCAGTCTAATGCCACTGAGGTGAGGGACGCCGGACACTCAGGGAAACAGACAGTGTGGGTGAAAGACAGAGTTGTTGGCCATCACAGGGAGAGGAGTGCATTCATCACACGACAGAATATTTGTAAATATTTATGGAACCAATGCAGGTGCACCTGAATAGCAACAGCAAATATTAACAGATGTGAGGCGAGGGGAGACAGTCAGAGCACAGGAACATCAGGGGACTTAACACTCTAATTTCAGCAATGGATAGATCTTCCCGGCAGACAATCAATGGGAAAACTCTGGGTGGACAGGGTGTGCCACACCAGCCGCGCAAGAGCCCCCCAACCCGGCACAGGACACGCGGTCTGTCATCTCAACACACACAGACCATTCGTGACAAGACACGTGAGACCAGCGTCCGTCAACCTTTCAGCAAACATGGCCCCTCCAACTCTGTCCTGCCACTGTCCTGACAGCCCGAATGTCCTGCCACAGTACTGGAGTTGTTCAGTTCTCACCTGTGACCCCCTTGGGTAACCTGGGGGCCGGGAGGGAGGGGGAAGGATATGGCCCCCCCACATGAGAACTATTGTGTTAGACCACAAGCTAGTCTTAAAACCTTGAAGACTGGAATGTCAAGCACATTTTCCAAGCACAATGGGAAGGCACTCAAAAGCAATAAAAGAAAACTAGAACACTCACCAACATGTAACGATTAGACAAACTCCTGAGCAGTCAGTGGGTCAAAGAAGAAACCAAAACAGAAATCAAAGAACCTCTTAAAATAGATGAAAAACACAACAGATCAAACTTGCAGGGAGCAACAAGGAGAGGAAATTTTTACAATTAATGAGTAACTACATTAGGAAAACGGAAGCCAGGTGAATCAGAAAAACTAGAGTAATAAACAAATGAGACAGAAAGCCAATCAAACCAATGAGCTTTCGTCAAGGTAACTGAAATAGGTAGACTTTAGCTAGCCCAAACTCAAAGCTATAGAGACAAAGTGTGGTACCTGAGACTACAGAAAGACAAATCATCCCAGACCACCAGGAACAAGTCTGGCTGGACAACACACTGGCTCAGAGGACGGATGCCCTCCTGGTTGCCGGCAAGCATCTGCCAGGACCAACAGGTACGGAGGTACGGACAGACCGCAGCCACTAAGGAGGCGGACTCAGAAATAAAATTCCCAAAGAAACTTCCTAGGGCCAGACAGCTCTGTGGCTGCATCCTAACAAATATTTTAGGAAACCAACCTTCCTTAATACCCCAAAGACCAAAGCAGCGAACCAAGCACAACAAAAGGAATTCCCTTCACACTCAATATCCAGGGTCAGTCTTTGCTTAGGCCAAGGCCGCGGGGATGTACATCAACAGCTCTGCCGCTTTAGGGCAGGACAGCGCACAGCAGCTGCAGGACAGTGGCAGGACAGAGTTGGAGGCCCATGTTTGCTGAAAGGTTGGCGGACGCTGGTCTCACGTGTCTTGTCACAGCAGCTGCAGACCAAGTTCACGAGGTACTTAAAAGGAAGATATTTGTTGAAAGGAGGGGCCAGCACTGACTGTAATACACTCCAAACCAAGGACGCAATATGATAATCTTGAGCCATTCAAAAAAAAGTTGGATGAAATCCAACACCGTCATGTTAAAACTCTTAGCGAAAGGGGCACCGACGTGACCAGACTCGACACGGTAAGAACTCATGCGGTGCACCTGAGAAGCTCCGTCATATTTTAGGACAAAAGCAAAAATCTGCTTCTGCCACTTTTATTCAACATAAAAGGCACAGTCCAGAAGTGACAGCCTGAGCAAAGGCATTAAATCCGAAAGGAAGAAGGAAAGTGTCTGAGAAGACGACAGACAGATAATTCTCTGCTGAAAACCCCACTGACCTCCAAACTATCAGAACAATCTGGTCAAGTTGCAAAATAAAAAAAAAATTTCAAATTAACAATTCCATTTACAACAGTTCAAAAGGAGTAAAGCATCCGGAAGGCGGTCACCTCCACGAACTTGAGGACGATGAAAAATGACTCACGTAATAAAAAGGTCCCGTGCTCCTGGGTCGGAGGAGCCAAACGTTAACCGCATGCCCGCAGATCCCTACCAAAATCCAATGGCATTTTATATATGAAGGTCAAATTCATCTAGAACCGTGACAGATTCCCAACCGTGGATTCTCTCTTAGCCAGCACACTCTGAGGTATCAGAGAGGCCAGAGGCTTCGGACCTCCTGACTGCAACCTTGCAGCAAAGGAGCAGTGATCAAGACCGAGCGAGGAGTGGGCGCTCTGAACTGAGAGCCCGGGACCAACTGCTGCATGGGCGCGCGATCAATCAATCGGCCGCAAAGGGGCCCAGAACAGACAACAGGGCGGGGCCGGCGCCTTCAGCGAGGTGAGAACTCTGGGGAGCCACGTGCAAAGGAGCAAGAGAGCTCCCCTATAACCACAGCAAGCGGAAGCTGCCGCGGCTGCCCGAGCTACAACCACGTGGAACTCCTGACACGCGTTTCGCAGGCGCCTCTTTGTCGTTCGGGAAAACGCCCGCAGCGCTCTGGGGCGCAGGCGTGGTGGTGTTTGGGGTGTGCACTGCGCGGACAGGCGTCAGCCTCGGGACTCGCGCATGCTCCACCACTCCGCTGTCTCCCTGGGCTCCGCTGATGAGTGTTTAGGCTTGACACTGAGAAGGTAAAGGCTCGGTAGAGTAGCTGAGTTAGACTCAGGCGAGTGGGGTGGCAGCTGCAGCAATGACCAGGGAACACGCGCGCGCGTCGGGGACGAAGTCCCAGAGGGTCGCACGTGAGTGCAACGAGTCAGAAAGGGCCCGGAGCGGGGCCCTCACTCCTCTGTGGCCTGCGGGGTAACTGGCCCAGGGAGCGCAGGGAACTGAGGGGCGGGCGGGGGTTTGCCCTAGACCATCCCTGACCCCATTGACTGGGGTGGGGAGCACAGGGGTGGTACCCTCAGGCAGCCAAACACTGAGAGTGGGAGACCCAAACCACAACCAAACTTCACGGTGTCTGCCGGGCTGTGGTGGCTGTGGGAAGGACCCTGAGACAGCAGCGAGGGCGGGCGTGAACTCCGTGTACCTGAAACTCAGGTACGAGTAACTGCAAATCTCACGGCTCACGTAACTGCTCAGCAAGGTGGGGACTTCAGCAACGCCACTCTCGGGTATATGGGGTAATAAGCAATATGGCTAGTGCCTGCCGAGGGAGCAGGCGTGGGGGTAGGAGGGAAGCGGGGTCTCTGGTAGCAGTGCTGGGGCTGGATTGGAAACAACTGTACTGTGCACAGCTTTGTAAATCACGGTGTTTAAATCAAGCTTCCATTTAAAGAAATAACAGTGCTGTAATAAAACTTTTTTTTAAAAAAAGTAAAGGTAATAAAAATATTAAATGGAACATTGAACTTTTTTTTTTTTTGCTGAAAAAATTTGAGCGAGAACGGGCAATTCAAGAGATGCGTCAGCTTGGTCTTCCTACACCATCTCTTAGTTCCACCCTGAAGTCATCTTTGCAGTCTCCTGAGCATGTAAACATATGAATGAATAACGATCACAAAGGTATGTATGTTAAACCAGGGTGGATAAAATTAATCTCATTATTAGAATTCAGAAAACAGTTTACTGTGTGAGGGAGAGGACTTGTTTGGGAAAGCATTAGGAAAACTTCCTGACATCATGATATAGTCAGCACTTTGTGGGGATGGTTATGTGTGTATAGACCATTGTAAAAGGTCCCGAACACTCAATTTTTGCATTTTGTTGAACATAGATTATACCTCAAAATAAGAGTAGATATTCATAACAAAATATATACAACATAAAAAATAACATAGGGTACTATTTAGTGAAGTGCGAAGTTCTAGGTACTTTAGTGAAGTGCGAAGTTCTAGTAATAGATGATGAGAAGATGATAGAGTACAGAACTCCGAATGCATGGAGCACAGCATAGTCAATAGTGTAGGAATAGCAAGTGGGTAAGGAGGAGCGGGGAGAATGTTGTGGAAGGTGGAGTGGGCCATAGAAAGGACTAACGTGCTGCTTATGGATGAAAGGCTTTACTCTGTATGAGAGATCTTAGATGGTGCTTCTCTGTATAGATAGGATACTAGAGAGGGGCAAAGTACAAAAGCTCCTCTGGCTGATTAACTTTGTGCATTTTTTTTCAGTTTTGCTTTATTCACAAGAGTATGCTACCCGCACGGCAGAGCCTGGCAAGCTACCTGTGTTGTATTTGATATGCCAGATACCAGTAACAATTATAGACCTCATTCCCATGACCTGATGGAATGGTTTGAGGCTCTTTATGTTCCTGGAGCAAGCAGGTGCCCTTGGGCTCTACTTGCATGAGACAGGACATATGGAGATGTTACTGGTGCCCGCTTGAGCAAATCGACGATGAGCGGGAAGACAGTGATACAGTGAAATGGAACATCAAAATAAAATATTTTTGTATATCAAGAAAAAAAAAATCACCCGGACAGTTCAACTTAAAAACGGAAAATATTAAAGTGTCTGTTCAGATCTTCTTGCATGAGGCACCTTAAAAATGGCCAAGAGAGAAAGAGGAAGGTGCTGACCGGGTATAACCACCGAAAATGCAAATAGCACCAGAGTGAAGCACCCTCAGCCGCCACCTGTTAGCAGGCGGCGCTGCGGCAGGAACCCGAGCCCGAGCAGCGTGAAGGGCGCCGGGGAAGAAACTTCGCGGACTACACTCCGAGCTGGGCCACGCTCCGCGCACGTGTCGGAGGAGATGAAACTATGGTGGAGAAGCGACCCGCAGCCCCTGACTCCCTGCACTGTCACCCAGAGAGCAGGGTCAGAGCACGGGTGGAAGGTAAAGACGTCACATGGTCCCACAGTGAGGATCAGGCCTCAAACAGGCACCCGAGTGCATCCCGCTAAGAGAAGGGCGCCGGGCAAACAGCGCCTGGCACCCACTAAAGCACCTGACTAAAACAAGCAACGGCCCCCACACATACAGCCAGGGGTCAGCTCAGTGGCCAAAGCCCCCAGTTGGCAGGGCTCAGGCCACTGAGTTGGGTCTCAGGTCGCCCGGGCACGGGGGTCCAGGCAGTCTTCACAGAGCATGGTCTCCAAGTCACACAGGCTGCACGAGTGTACAGGCTGAGTGTGGCGCCCCACAGCCAGACACGGAGTCCAGCACCAGGCAAGACCAACGCAACAGACAAGTATCCCAACAAACAAAAGCCTTAACATCACAGCCACCGCCACAGGCGGAGAAAACAAATGAGACCGTCATGGATAAGGCCTGGGGATGGTTGGCTCGCGCTCAGCACCGCCTGTAACGGCTGCGGCAGGCAAATCTGCTCCAACAGGAGAACTTGAATGTTCTGATGGATAATCATTAAGTCGGCCAGGGGACTCGGTCCTGCGCTGTGCATCTATCAAAGTGCACACAGGTTAAACGCCTCGAAGTTTATCAATTACATCTCAGTGGAGCCGGGGGGAAAAGAGTGAGAAAACAGTCTCCTAAAAGTGAAAACGAGGACAGAGCCACAGGCTAAATCACAGACCAGTGGCTAGCTCTCAGGTCAAGGAGATCCTACACACACACAGACTCACACACACACACACACAGACACAGACACACACACACACCCTTTAAAATGGTGCGGTCATACAACGCCAAGCTGCCACAAGTCCGTCTCAGGCTATTTTAGCTCATGAAACGTTCCAAAGTGAGGTGCAGTAATCGCAGAGAATTAACAGCCTCACCTGGGCAGAGCTCCAGGTAGCAGTTCAGCAATCCCTGAACTTTGGAGACTGATTCATTCAGCTGCTGGTCACAGTTATCTGGCCCTGGGTGCTCAGCTATGAACCGAGGTTAGACATTACTGAATAACGGCAGAGAAAGGACAGCCACCTGCCCCACCGCAGGAAGGCTTTCTAGCTTTCCGCCGTTTAGGATGGCGCTGGCTGAGTCTGCCCAACGCGAGGTCACTATCTTGCGTGGCATCCCTTCTCCGCCCGGCGTGAAAGATGCCCCGCGCTGACATGACCCACCTTTCCTCGGCTGACACGCGCGTAACGTTAACTGAATGTAGGGAACCATCCTGGAGCCCTGTGACAAATGCTACTTGATCACGGTCGGTCCTTCTGATGCACGGGTTTGGTTCATTAAGATTTTCTTAAGGCTCTGTGCGTCTGTGTTCAACAGGGATACGGGCCAGTAACCTTCTTTTGTAGTTACAACTTGGTCTACTTTACGCATCAGGTCAGAGCTCGCTTCACAGAGGGTGTTGGCGAGGTCACCGCTTCTTCAATAGTTTGGAAGAACTCCCGGAGGGGATGAGGCAGGTGCGTCTCCTTTGGGGATTTGGCAGAACTCACCGGCCGAACCTGTCTGGGCCCAGGCTTCTGTTCTGGGGGGAAGATCTTTAATGAATCTTCCCATTTCCCTACCGATGACAGGGCTGGTGAGGGTTTTTCTATTCCTGCTCAGCACCGAGGGGCCGTGTGACTCTAAGAATTAGCTTGTTTTACTTTAGCTTAGCGGCACAGAACTGTTGTGAGCAACTTCCCGGGACCTGTGTAATCCTGAGGTTTGCCCCGCTCATCTACGGCCCGATACTGGGGTTTTCTCTTCTCTTTCTTGTATGTCTAGCTCAGGTACGTCAGATCTTTCAGAAAGCAATCTCCTGGTTTCATTTCTCTGTACTGTTTTCTTTCTGTATCGCTGATTTCTACTCTGGTTTTTATTATTTACTTCTTTCCACTTATAAAGTCATCGGCGGTTCTTTTCCTAGTTTCTCAAGAGGTGAGGTCAGGTGATTTGCTGAGCTTTTCTGCTGTTCCCCTAAATAGGCCTGTTTGCTATGGACGACGGCTTCATCTCATCTTGCCGTGTCCCCAGGTTCTGAGCGTTTAGGTTTTCACTCCCACTCATCTGCAGGAATCCTTTAAGTTCTTCTCTCATTTGAGTAACGGTTGCTGCGGAGGCGAGGAGCCATCACCTTGTTACCTCTTTACATCTTCCAGTTCCTCATTTCTGGTTCTTATTTCCTTACCAAAGTCCTGTCTGGTCGGTAGAGTCCACGAGGAGAGAACACAGGGATGGCGAATTGGCGGCTGGGGAGAGAACACGTTATCCCTTAGAGCAGGGAAACACCAATCAATTCCATCGGGGCCACGCCGTCAGATGGATGCAACGATCAGCACGCAGGATGCAGGATCAGGACCCCCGAGCCCCAGCGGATGCGACTATTGTCGGGTCAGTCCGCAGGAAAGATGCTTGCGTCAGCCCCGATTCCCCTTCCTGGCTCCTCCCCCAAACAGAAGCGCGGGTTCTGCAGGTCGACACACGCTAACGTTCGTTCCAGCACTGAGCCCGACCACTGGGGCATAGAAACAGCCCAGACGCCCCGCAGACACACACAGGGAGCTGTAACAGGCACACGGTGTGTGTGTGTGTGTGTGAGGGGGTCCGTTGTCTGTCCAGACACGAGGCAGGAGCAGTGCTGGAGTCACTGAAGACAAACCCTTGTCTTGCTGTGGGTTCCCACACCGATATGACCAAGGGTGTGTGTGTGTCCGTGCACATGTATATGCGCGCGTGTGTGCATGTGTGCGCCTGTGTGTCTGTGTGAGCATGTGTATGTGTGTACACATCTGTGCGTGTGTGTAAGCATGGCATGCATGTGCGCATGTATATGCGTGTGTGCATGTGTGTGCCTATGTCTCTGTGTGAGCATGTGTATATGTGTACATGTGTGTGCGTATGTGTACATGTCTGTGTGTGCAAGCGTGGCATGCGTGTGCACATGTGTGCCCGTGTGAGCATGTGTGCATGTGTATGTGTGTACATGTGTGTGTATATGTGTGTGCATGTGTACATGTGTGTAAGCATGGCATGTGTGTGCATGTATATGTGCGTGTGTGCATGTGTGTGCCTATGTGTGTGAGCATGTGTACATGTGTGCGTGTATGCGTGTGTGTGCATGTGTACGTGTCTGCGTGTGTGCCTATGTGAGCATTGTACATGTATGCACGCGTGCGTATGTGTACATGTGTGTGCATGTGTACATATATGTGCGTGTACATGTGTGTAAGCATGGCATGCGAAGTGCGGGGTGGGGGAGGAAGACGTGAGCTAGAAGTGCCGTGAAGTTACTGGGAGGGTTCGGGCTCTCTGCCGGTAGCAGCATGTGGTGACTGCATCAAAACCTTAAATGTCAACACGACTGTAAACACGTCACTTTAATTGCTACGCCAACAACAGTAACAAACGCCAGGCTAAGGAGCGAACGCCATCGCCTCCTTTAAGAGGACTCAGAATCGCAAATGACAGAACAATTCGATTATCAAAATTGAAACACTTGCTTAAGGACTAAGGACAACAGTCTCAACCCAGTACCTTAATTCTCTTAAAGCCTAAGACATTAGCTAATTTTCCCAGTGACTTTTCATGGGCGGGACACTGCAAAGATATCTATGGGCAAGTTTAAAATAAACGCCACACGTCAGCAGGCAGCGTTCCTCGGCTGTGTGAAATACGTGTTGGAAAACCTGCATAACTAACACATGAGAAACTTCAAGGGTTTGACTGGAAAAGGAGATGGTTCCCACCCAACTCTGTTCCCGAATAAATGAACGATTAAAATGTGGCAAGAAATACCGGGAAGAGATAGAGCAAGGGTGGCTGCGCCCCGCCCCAGTGAAAGCGTCATGGGAAATGACGTCTGCAGGGAGCATCCACGTCACACAGCGGCTACAGGGACGGCGAGAACTGACCACCACTGCCAGGGGCTGAGGGCCCGGCTCTGTGCGCCCTCGTGTCAGGAGAGGTGGGGACGGAGGCTGGCCCGGCTCTGTGCGCTCTCCTGTCAGGAGAGGTGGGGACGGAGGCTGGCCCGGCTCTGTACGCTCTCGTGTCAGGAGAGGTGGGGACGGAGGCTGGCCCGGCTCTGTGCGCTCTTGTGTCAGGAGAGGTGGGGACGGAGGCTGGCCCGGCTCTGTGCGCTCTCCTGTCAGGAGAGGTGGGGACGGAGGCTGGCCCGGCTCTGTACGCTCTCGTGTCAGGAGAGGTGGGGACCGGAGGCTGGCCCGGCTCTGTGCGCCTCGTGTCAGGAGAGGTGGGGACGGAGGCTGAATCAGACAAAATTCCGCATCCCATCTCTGCAGCTTCCCTATCAACCCCAATGACTTCAAAATAGACGCAAAGATCTAACTTATGAAAAGAGCTCCTTTGAAAAAAAGCTTTATAGACAGAATGAAAATAGAAACAATCATTTCTGTGTGAAAGGTTCTTCCAAGTCACTGAAACAAAGCAAGAACGAAGGGAAGCGTTTTACTCAGAGCCAGCCTGTCTGTACCTCAACGTGAGAAGGTCGCTGTGTGAGGGCCCGAGACCAGCCTGTGAGGACCCGAGCCCCAGGCTGTGAGGACCCGAGCTCAGGCTGTGAGGACCCGAGCCCCAGGCTGTGAGGGGCCCGAGCCCCAGGCTGTGAGGACCCGAGCCCAGCCTGTGAGGGCCCGAGCCCCAGCCTGTGAGGACCCGGAGCCCAGCCTGTGAGGACCCGAGCTCAGCCTGTGAGGACCCGAGCCCAGCCTGTGAGGACCCGAGCCCCAGACTGTGAGGACCCAAGCCCCAGGCTGCTTCCCAGAGTCGGGCTGATCCATGCCTGTACCGGCTCTCAGAAAGTGCAGCACCCCGATCCTGGGGGCTGCAGAGTAACACCCCCCAGACAGGCACATGCTCTCTGCTCTCCTGACCCCCCAACCGCACGCGCGTCACCAGAGTCAAACGGAGCCAGCCCGGCTCTGCACAGACGACCGATGGGGCAGCGGAAGCCCCGCTGGGTCCCCATCTCCTAGGAATGTGGTTTCGGGGCGTCTTCCACACCTGCAGGACTTACCAGTGTCCACAGCACTGGGTGCCCCGCTGTATCCGCACCCACAGCAAACAGTGTTCTCAACCGCCACGGGGATGCCTCCAGTGCCCAGAGCAGGACACCACAGGAACCGTGCGATGCTGCACCCCCTCGGGGTTGGTCCAGGAGGCAGAGTCTGAGCAGGCCCACGAGGCCCACACAGCTGACCCGGGCTCCCATGAGCTGGCTTTAATTCAGCGCACGAATTCCGTCTCTCCTGAAAGTTTTCTTTATTGCATTAACTGTAGGTTTTCCCTGACAAAGCTTCTCTGAGATTAACTGTAAGTTCATTTCACACGTAATCACTCCAAACACGTCAATTTTAACAATGCATAACTAAACCTACCTGGGTGCTAAGGCCTTTCCGGGAACGCCTGGGTCTGGGCCGGCGCCTCAACAGCACAGGGAAGCGAGGGTGGATTGGGGCATTGCTCCGCCGCAGATGTACTTCATGTGGGGAGATTAAGCTTAATTAAACCCCTGGCCGGGTCAGGAGCACTCGTATGCTAGACGTTTCCTCTGGCACCACTCGGGGATAATCAATTAAAATGCCCGTGAGTTGTTGAATGAAAAAGTCCCAAACAAGGCCCTCCCTGGCCCTCTCCGGGCGTCCGTCTGCAAGCATGAAGAGGTTAATTTATATTTCGCTCTGATGCATGCATACAAGAGTAATATTTATATCAGATAGTCATAGCTTACTTCGATGATTGATATCAATTTCTCTTCATAATATGACCAGCAAATAAAGCACACGGTGGTTCTAATATAAAGAAATACCATGTGACAAGGTTCCCTAAAACATTTCTATTTTGGACCTCACAAGCTAAATTGCTTTTGCTGGCCCCTTCCACCTCTCAGCATGGTTGACAGACAAATTGATCGAAACATTGGAAAATAATATGCTTGCAAAATTTCTCTGGGTGAGTTTTCAGTCTTTTGAATTTTTCATACAAGAACAAAATGAAAGATTGCCTCCTTGATTTTTCCTCCATTATGCGGCCCCGTCTTATGTAGTACAGGAGCATACAATACTTCAAACAGCAGCTATACGTTGTAAACAAAATGTGTACCATTTTTCATGAAACACCCAAGCCGTGTGAAGTTAAGAGCGGGCGGGCGGCACCGCCTGCAGATCATGTTGTTCAATTATAATGAATTCATACATTTGAAGTCGCCCGAGGGCCTCTCATTAGGCGGGGCGGGGCGCGGTGACTGAGGGCGGGTGGCCGGGCACCCGGATGGCCGGAAGGGGAGGAGGCCGGGGTGGCAGGGAGTGTGGGCCGACACGTCACTCCCAGATCCCGACGACATTCCCTTCCTGGGCAGACCCAGAATCTGAGCTGGGGGTTGGGGCCGGGAGGGCGGGCACGTTTCCTGGCTGCAGGACCCCCAAGGGTGCCCGGGCCTGTCACAGGCACTCAGAGCGCAACGGGGAAGGCTCCGGTGTGGCCCGGCCCCTGGGCACCAGGACATGCAGAGTCGGCAGCATGCAGCGGCCTCAGCACGCGCCCATCGCGGCCTCCCGTCCAGTTCCGCAGACACCCGGGCCCTCGGGCGCTTTATAGAATTTTTTAAATTAATGCCGGTAGTACTACAGAACAGGCAAAGTTCTCATACATTTGAATTTACTCCTCATGAAAATTCTTATTAACTGTTTCCCTCAATACTCACAGGTCAAGAATCGATGAATAGTCCACTTCTTTTTTTCAGTCAAAATTAAACAAATCATAAAAAATGGCATCATTTCCCGCATTGCAGATTAGATTTAGTGGGTAATATCTGCCAGATATGAAAAACAGAACTCATTAGGCTGCACGGGAATAATTGTCACGGCACCCTCTGATTCAGTCTCTGCTGCCGTTCACTCAGGAACACGGTGGGAAACCACGTCTGCAGCCCCACGGCACCAGCAGGGCGGACGCTCTGCCCGAGGAGGCCGGGCGGCCCCAGCCTCAGGACGAGGAGTGACTGTCTCAGGCGCTATGGCCCGTGGCAGGCAGGGGACAGGCCACACACCCGGCAGTCAGGAGACGTGGGGACTCGGTGACGCTGGACTTCTCAGGCACGTGGACTCGGTCTGATGATGGAGACTGAGAGGCCAGTGGTGCACGCCGAGGCCGATGGCACAGGGTGTGGCCGGACGGGGAGAAAGCAGGTGCCTGTGCAGAGAAGGCGTCACCAGACCTCACGGATGAAAGGACACTCCCTGGAGAGGACAGTGGGCATGTGTCCCTGTCTCCCGGCCTTTCAGAGCTTCGTCATCATCAAACCACATGGCGCTGGGTTCTGCAGTGGACGTTCCTGGCCCGAGAAGGGGCAGCTCTCACCAGAGCTGGGCAAGATGGCAAGGTGTTGGTCCTACTCAGGGGGACGGCCGGCGGTGCTGTCCTCCAAGCTCAACCTGCACTCGAAGTGAGTTCTGACCCACCTCAGCCCCCTCAGCCAGTGTTCCCAAGTGAGCTCTGACCTGGCCTCAGCTCCCTCAGCCCTCAGACTGTTCCTGAGTGACCTCTGACCTGCCCTCAGCCCTGTGTTCCCGAGTGACCTCTGACCTGCCCTCAGCCCAGTGTTCCCGAGTGAGCTGATCAGCCCTCCGCCAGGGCACCCCAAGGCGGCGTCGGCAAAGGCTGTCTGTCACCTGCCCAACCTCCACCTCAGCTCTCCACCTCACCTCACCTGAGCTCGGAGGCGACTGCAGTCGCAGGGGTCCCTCAGAGCCTAGGGAAGTCGGACAGGCCACGGCTCCCAGGGAGGCAGCGGTGCAGGGAACTGGGCACTCTGGGACAGTGAAGGACAAAGCGCCCAGGACAGGGACGCCCTCGAGGACTCGGGCTCCGATGCGACAAGCACTGCGGCTCTTCAGTGGCCGAGTGCCCAGTGCTACTCACCGGGACCACCTGGGCAGCACGGTCACGGCCACCCCTCAGCCGCCAACACACAGGGCCTGGACAGGGCCGTGGGGGATTGGCCCAAGTCCGTGAGAGCTGGGGTGTGCGCCGGCCCTGGGCTCAGAAGATGAAGAGGCCAGGACCAGTCACAGCCTGTGTCTGCTGCACAATGGACAGAACAGGCCCTGCCAGGGCGGGATGCTGGGGGTCTGGGGCTGAGGAAAGGCAGCAGGGAGGGGGCTGGGCCCAGCCTCGCAGGAGCCCCTGGGCTGGGTTGTTCCCCAGCTCCTCCCCAGCCTCACGCACTGTGGGCTGGAAAGACTCCTCCGTGGAGTCTGCAAGAACGGATCACCCAAGGGAAATTTCTAGGTCATCTAAGTGGTGCTCAGGGCTTAGTGCTTGGGGATTACTCCTCACGGTGCTCGGGGGACCCTAGGTGATGCGGGAACAAAACCAGGGTCAGCCGCATGCAAGGCACGTGCCCTAACCCTGGCTCCCTTTCCCGGTCCCCGGAGCCCTCTCTAGATCTTCCTGACAAACGCCATGACGGGGTTTAGAATGTGCCTCTCCGGGCCTCGTGCCGCTGGAAGGCCCAAAGCCCTCTCAGGGCCAGGCTCGTCTCTCGGGAGACTCCCGGTCATTTCCCCACAGCGGCGGAGTCTGTGGTGCTTCCCGCCCGCCCGGCCTCTCTGCCTTCAGCAGCGTCCCAGCCGGAGCTGAGCCGCCAAAGTGCTCGTCTGGATTTAATATGCCTGAAAGTGCAAGGCTGCTTAATATCCGGGCACGCAGTGCGGAGCAGCCTTCCAAGTTAGGAGTGACAAACCGGGGAACCTCGGCAACGGGGGCTTCCATATCTCTGAATTGGTATTTCAATGACAGATGTTTGTTGCAGCAAAAACCTCTGTCAGAACAAAATTAGGTGATCTATCATTTTAAGATATGGTCTTCATATACTGTTTACTCGGAGATATCACTTGCCTCAAGCCAATTTTGACCAAGAACATTTTGTGATATGGAAGTGATTTGTATATCATCATTTTTGTGATAAATGTAGCTCTTGAACACAAAATAACCTACCATTCCACAGTCTTACAGTTAAAACCCGCACCAGTAAATCTGCACGGGGGCTTTATTACTACTAAGATACTCCATCCACACGGCGTGCAATTTTTTTCCCCTTGAATAAGGTTGCCACTTGCCTGCCTTCACACTGGGCCTCGGAATTCTAATCCACTTTGGGGGCCAGTTTGCACCCGCTCTGCCCGGTTTCCACGTCTTCTTGGTGCTTTGTGGGGGAGACCGGACCTGGGGGTGCCCCGCTGGCTGCACAGACCTGTGTCTCGGCGGCCCACCCCAAGGGTCGGGGAGACGGCTGGGGAAGCCCCCTCCTTGGGGGCCAAGAAGCTGCCGGAGGACGGAGGGGGACACCTGGACAGTCAGCGGGCAGGGGCCTAGAGACACTTGTTTCCGCTGAGGCAGAGGCGAGGCCGTGCAGGGCAAGCGTCCACCGCAGGGACTCACAGACAGTCACAGGGAAAGGACCCCACTGTGAGGCCCATCCCAGCACAGGCTCCAGGGCTGGTCCTCACAGCGACTGGCCAACCTACTTCTCAGCCTTGCCGTCCCGAGTGTGGACTGGAGTGTCCGGAGGCCCCGTGCTGACCTCGACCACCAGCTTCCCAGCAGGACGCAGAAGCCAACAGGCCTGGGAACCTGGCCCCAGTGCCCGGACAACTGACCAGGTTTAGGAGTCCTGGAGAAATGGACCAACCCCAGCTGGAAGTCAAAGCCCCGACACCCGGTAGCCACGTGGCCACGCAGCCACAGAGAGCCCGGCAGCCACGTGGCCCACGCAGCCTCAGAGAGCCTGGCAGCCACGTGGCCACGCCAGCCACAGAGAGCCCGGCGGCCACGCGTGGCCATGCAGCCACAGAGAGCCGGCAGCCCACGTGGCCCACGCAGCCTCAGAGAGCCTGGCAGCCACGTGGCCACGCAGCCACAGAGAGCCCGGCGGCCACGTGGCCATGCAGCCACAGAGAGCCCGGCGCCACGTGGCCCACGCAGCCACAGAGAGCCTTGAGGCTACGTGCCCGGGCTCCTCCCTGGGTGTCCTTGTCCTAACGCACATGGAAAAAGCAGCACTGAGGCCCACACTGGACACGGGAACTGCCCAAGGCCCACTGGGCACCAGGCAGCACTTCCCTCATGCCCAGCCCAGGTCTGCATAGAGCAGTGGGCACTGGAGAACCAGCTCCCGCCAGGGCTGGGCTCGCCCAGGGCCAAACACCCCACACACCCGACCGACACCGTGCACAAGGCCAACATGTACTGGACAGTGGAAGGTCCAGCCCCGACTCCAGGGAGGGGAGGGGTAGGGGTGAGACAGGCAAGGTCACCTCAGGGGTCAAGTGTGCAGCTCCCACACGCGGACATGGGGCCCTGCGAAAGACCAGGTCTCTGGCCACGGGGACAAAGGGCCCACAGCCATGCTGTCACGGGACACGTTCCGTCCTCACGGACACGGAACACACTTCATCCCGCCATCCTCACGGACAGGGACATGCTTCATCCTCACAGTCGGGGACACCAGCCAGGGTCTCCACTCCCTGCCTCATCCTGACCATTCACCGTGTGGATCTCAGTTTCCACTGAGGGCACAAGTGCCAGAGCATGGGTGTGGAGCCGACCCACCCTCAGAGACTTTTCTGTGCAGGCGATGGCAGGTGCAGGGACCCTGTCCTGGAACTGGATCTGGCCCAGACTGGAGGACGATCTGCAAGACCATCCCAGGCCCAAGACAGGCTGGTGAGGGCCTCCGGGCAGGTCAGCACTGGCCCAGCACAGGCTGGTGAGGGGCCTCCCGGGCAGGTCAGCACTGGTCCAGCACAGGCTGGTGAGGGCCTCCGGGCAGATCAGCACTGGCCCAGCACAGGCTGGTGAGGGCCTCCGGGCAGATCAGCACTGGCCCAGCACAGGCCAGTGAGGGCCTCCCGGGCATATCAGCACTGGCCCAGCACAGGCTGGTGAGGGTGTCCGGGCAGGTCAGGGCTGGCCCAGCACAGGCTGGTGAGGGCCTCCGGGGAGGTCAGCACTGGCCCAGCACAGGCTGGTGAGGGCCTCTGGGGAGGTCAGCACTGGCCCAGCACAGGCTGGTGAGGGCCTCTGGGGAGGTCAGCACTGGCCCAGCACAGGCTGGTGAGGGCCTCTGGGGAGGTCAGCACTGGCCCAGCACAGGCTGGTGAGGGCCTCCGGGGAGGTCAGCACTGGCCCAGCACAGGCTGGTGAGGGCCTCTGGGGAGGTCAGCACTGGCCCAGCACAGGCTGGTGAGGGCCTCCGCGCAGGTCGCTGCTGGCGCTTTCCCAGGTGCGGCAGCTGTGGTGGTGTGCCCCGCCCCACACAGCACCCCCTTCTCGAGAAAGGACTCACTGGTGCCACCTAATCCTGGAAGGACCCAAAGCCGTTCTTGGGTCTCTCCTGGACTGTCACCGATCGGGAACGTCTCGGACCTGGTGCAGATGAGACGCGGGAATGTGTGCGGAGCAGGAGACCAGCCAAGCAAATGCGGAGCAGGAAGGGGCAGGACGCGCAGGGGCGGACCTGACGGGAGAAGCCTCGTGTCCACCTCAGCCCAGGGCCCGCAGGAGACGCGTCAGCTCAGGGCGCCCCACCCCCGTCACTGAGAAGGGTGGGGGGGCACTCGACTTCCTGCACCCCATCTCCAGGCAAGCGGCTGAGGAGGTCTGGGGTCCTGCCCCAGAGAGCAGACGGGCAGGCGAAAGCTGATGGGGGGCTGAGCTGGTCCCCAGAGAGGGTCAATGGCTGGTCCCTGTCCGTGGGCCCCCCCTTCACGGCCACACCAGTGCCAGCGGGCCCAGGTCCCATGGATGCCAAGGGCCTCGGTCGGGTCTCCTGAACATTTGGGGCCAACGCGAGATTCTCCCAGGACCCTGGAGACTGAGGGGAGCCAAGTCTCAGCCTTTGGGTTTCGAGTGGCCCCTCGCCCCACCATGCACGGGGGCCAGGCCTGGGGACGCAGCCGGCTCCATCCCCGCATCGGTGCCCAGACCGCACACCCGCATGGCACCTGCTGTAATTAGCAGCACGTCTGAGCACGTGTGGCACATGAGAAATTATGGGTGAGCATAACAACTTCTAAATTTCAATATTTTACATTTGTCTCCAGTATATTTTCCTGGCCGCCACGCAACACGGCAGCTGAAACCCACGGCGGCAGATTCATCACTCAAGAAGATCTACGAGCACGCTGGCGCAGGGCTACGAGGTCCACGCCGCCGTCACGTTTTCCTAACACACCCACCACATATTATTCAAAGTGAGGCTTTCATGGCCTTGTAGATCAGTTCAGAGGGGAGGCGGCGCCTTCCCTATTTCTTTACTGTCTTTTACCTGTCACGAGCTCAAGGTACCTATAATTCTTTAATCCCACGCATGAGGCAATGGCGCCATGGCGTGTGCTAGGCGGCTCATGGCTGCCTGCAAGGCCGCCTCTACCCACAGAGCCGGGGACTGCTCGCCTGCCCGCCTGCCCAGGCTTACAAGGACCCGGGCTGGAGCTCAAAGGTCCTGGCTCCCTTTGGGGGCAGGACTCACGTGTACGGTTCAGCAGCTCCCCAGAGTGGACACCCTGGAGGATCTGCAGGCAGGAGCTGGACAGCTCCAAGGGTAAGTGGACAAGGGACCTGGGACATAGGGCAGAGGGGCCACCGAGGTCTGCAGGGGTGCGGAGAGCTGCACCAGGCCCCCGAGGTCGGCACCAGGCCCCGAGGTCTGCAGGGGTGCGGAGAGCTGCACCAGGCCCCTGGGGATCCCGGGAAGGATCCTGGAGCCGAAGCAGAAGCACAGGAAGGTGGCGAGAGAGGGCACGGCAGGGGCAGAAGCCGAGGAAACAGCCCCGGTACCCGCTGCCCCTCGCCCACGAGCACCTGCCACTCACCTCAGCCCACAAGCACCCGCTGTTCTCTGCACCTTCTCCTGGCCCCGGAGACCCACTCCACACAGCCTGCTAGCACCCGCCTCTCACCCTTACCCACGAGCACCCGCCACTCACCCCAGCCCGCATAGCGTCCGCCGCTCTCTGCCTTACTGCCACAGCACCAGAAGCAGGGCCTGCCCTCAGCTGCTGGCCCCGACAGGGCCGTGGCGGCCGGAGCCCACAGCATGCGGAGAGTTTTCCTCATGACCAGATGGAGCTGCCAGGAAACGAGGGGCTTGTGCCGCACAGAGCCCGTCACGTGCAGGTAATTTAGGGTTAAGGATATTTAACTATTGCTCTGGGAACCAGCGGCCAGTGGCTGGCAAATGCCCTTGTGGCTACACAGGCTCCGTGCTCTGACCTTGTGCCGGGACAGCAGGCGGACAAGGGACGCTGTCCCAGCGGCCACTTCTGGGCCCATGAACATTTTTCATTTCTACCACAAAACTGCGGCTTTAATAAAGAGATCTCGCAGGACCAGAGTGATAAGAGCATGCAGGGGCGCGCGTCTTGCCAGTGGCTGGCTCGGATTCAACTCTGGAATTACACAGAGTCCCCAGAGCCGGCCTGGAGGAGTCCTCGGCACAGAGGCAGGCCTACGGCCTGAGCACCGCTGGGTGTAGCCCCCCAGAGAAACACAATCCCCAAAGCATGTCTTAAGAGCGGGGATGTGAACGTTTAAAGCTGCCGTGGGAAGACGGGTTCAGGGAACAGAACAGAAGCTCGTTCCAAACTGGAGATGCCACAGCCCCAGGCTCACGCGGCCCGGAGCTCTGCAGAGGCCGGCGGGGGCCTTCCCGGTGCAATCGCACACTCGAGCCTGGCACACCTTCCCGGCAGCACTGCCATTCGCCACCTGGGCCTAAGTGCAGGTCAGGCCTGGCGGGGCCAGTCCACCTAGCGGACATTCCCGAGCCAGAGTCCCCTCGAGACAGCCTGGAGGGAAACCAAGTCGCTGCCTGGGTCAGAAGCCACCTGCCAGGTCAGCCTCGGCCCTGCCGCTCACCGAGTGGAGTCTCGTGTTGCAACAGAGCAGGCGGGGAACAAGGAAAGGCAGGAGGGCCAGGGGGGGGGACTACCCGCAGAGCCGCGAGGGATTAATCCTGTAGGTGTCTGTATGGAGGCGCTTGCTTGAAACTTGAGCCTCAGAGCGGCCGGGCTGGGGCTGTGATGGTTCGCTTGGGGGGGTTCAAAATGTTTCACAGCGAGCCTTGCTCCGGGGATGAAACGCCATCGTGAGCCAAAGGGAGCTGCGGCCGGACCGGCTGTCCCCAGGCTTCTCTGCGGGCACGCCTGCACGTGAGCACTTGTGTGTGTTCATCTGCGCATGTATGTGTGTACCTGCATGTGCCTGTGCATGTGTCGTGTGAACCTGCATGTCTGTGTGTGCATGTGTGTGTGTACCTGCATGTGTCTGTCTGTATGCATGTCTGCGTGCACATGTCTGTGTGTATCTCTGTTCACGTGTGCCTCTACACGTGTGTTCGTAAGCGTCTGTGTGTCTGCTGCGCCTGCCTGCTCCCCAGCCTGTGCCTACCCTCCCCACCAAGCCCTCGCGGCATCTCTGTGCGTTGGCGGCCCCTGTTACCCGGCTTACTCTGAGCGCCTCTAACTCTCAGACAACTCTGAGTTGACTCTCTGGGGTTGACGACATGGCTAATGAAGAAAAAAGCATCAACCACAAATCATTTGAGTCCGGGTCCTGCCTTCCTGACGGAGGAAATTTTTAATCATAAGCAAATGTGATCATTTATGTTAAGCAACCCGTGGACCAGCCAATGTAGCACAAACAGCCATTAAGCAGAAACTATGCCAATGAGGTCCCCAGGGCCACGGCACAGGCGCAGCAGCTTAGGGAATGATTTGCAGCCTCTGATCAACCTGGTCTTCAAAAGGACACGCAGCCTCCCTGCCCTCATGATGAAACGTCCACTCCTACAGAGCTGGAGGGAACGTGGGCACAGGGCCGCCCACTCCTACAGAGCTGGAGGGAACGTGGGCACAGGACCGTCCACTCCTACAGAGCTGGAGGGAACGTGGGCACAGGACCGTCCACTCCTACAGAGCTGGAGGGAACGTGGGCACAGGACCGTCCACTCCTACAGAGCTGGAGGGAACGTGGGTACAGGACCGCCCACTCCTACAGAGCTGGAGGGAACGTGGGCACAGGACCGCCCACTCCTACAGAGCTGGAGGGAACGTGGGCACAGGACCGCCCACTCCTACAGAGCTGGAGGGAACGTGGGCACAGGACCGTCCACTCCTACAGAGCTGGAGGGAACGTGGGCACAGGACCGTCCACTCCTACAGAGCTGGAGGGAACGTGGGCACAGGACCGTCCCACTCCTACAGAGCTGGAGGGAACGTGGGCACAGGACCGTCCACTCCTACAGAGCTGGAGGGAACGTGGGTACAGGACCGTCCACTCCTACAGAGCTGGAGGGAACGTGGGCACAGGACCGTCCACTCCTACAGAGCTGGAGGGAACGTGGGCACAGGACCGTCCACTCCTACAGAGCTGGAGGGAACGTGGGCACAGGACCGTCCACTCCTACAGAGCTGGAGGGAACGTGGGCACAGGACCGTCCACTTCTACAGAGCTGGAGGGAACGTGGGCACAGGACCGTCCCACTTCTACAGAGCTGGAGAGGAACGTGGGCACAGGACCGTCCAACTTCTACAGAGCTGGAGGGAATGTGGGCACAGCACCAGCCACCGCTGTGGGACGGAACAGCTGGGGCCGTTCCCGACTCCTCCTGCTGTGACACCCCCATGCCATGTGCACAAGGGAGCCCCCGCCCGGCCCCACGTCCTCGCCAGTGCAGAGCGACCAGGAGAGGCGAGGAAAGCAGAAGGCTGGGGCCACGGGCAGGAGTGGCCACTCGGGGACAGTGGGTGATTCTGAGCCTGGAACAGGCGGATCTGCTGGCCCGGCCGGGAGAGGAGCCCATGGCGCCCACCTGTCCCTCCCGCAGCCTCCCTCCGGACAGGGAGCTGGACTGGCCTGTCCAAGCCCACCCTCCTTCGGGTAGGGAAGCCCAATAAACAGCGGCTCTACACCACGCTGCGAGCCTGCCCGGAGAGGAGCTGTGGCTTGGCTCTGTCTGGGCGTGTTCTTCCTCAGCAGCAACACCGAGGGGCTGAGCGTCAGCCTTGCCTGAACTGGAGAATGCATCCCCAGGTCCTCACTTAACAATTTAGACATTTGCATTGAATGTTCCAGCTGCTGGCTCAATACAGGCAAGACGCTCAGGGCCTCCAGTGTGCAACGTCCAGCAGGTCCTCAGCTAAGTCTAGGAGGACGGCGAGAGAGCAGAAGGGCAGGCACCCTCTCCACAGGACCAGAGGCCCTGAGGCAGCAGGACTGCAGATGTCCAGCACTGATGGGCCTCCTCTGAGCTCTGCCTGAGAACCTCTGCCCGGGACCCTCTGTCCGGGACCTTCTACCTGGGACCCTCTATCCGGATCCCTCTATCCGGGACCCTCTACCTCGACCCTCTACCTGGAACCCTCTACCCGGGACCCTCTATCCGGGACCCTCCATCCGGGACCCTCTACCCGGGACCCTCCATCCAGGACCCTCTACCTGGCAAGGCTGCACGAACCGCAGCACGGCACTGGCTCGGCCACACCCGGCCCTAAACCCACCGGGTTTCCCCGTCCGACACACTCCTCCCTGGCCATCTCACGTCCTCTCCAGACCACACCTGGCCCTAAACCCACCTGGGTTCCCCCGTCCGACACGCCTCCTCCTGGCCATCTCACGCCCTCTCCAGACCACACCTGGCCCTAAACCCACCTGGGTTCCCCGTCCAACACGCCTCCTCCTGGCCATCTCACGCCCTCTCCAGACCACACCTGGCCCTAAACCCACTGGGTTCCCCCTGTCCAACACACTCCTCCTGGCCATCTCACGTCCTCTCCAGACCACACCTGGCCCTAAACCCACTGGGTTCCCCCTGTCCAACACACTCCTCCTGGCCATCTCACGTCCTCTCCAGACCACACCTGGCCCTAAACCCACCTGGGTTCCCCCGTCCAACACACTCCTCCTGGCCATCTCACGTCCTCTCCAGACCACACCTGGCCCTAAACCCACTGGGTTCCCCCCTGTCCAACACACTCCTCCTGGCCATCTCACGTCCTCTCCAGACCACACCTGGCCCTAAACCCACTGGGTTCCCCCTGTCCAACACACTCCTCCTGGCCATCTCACGTCCTCTCCAGACCACACCTGGCCCTAAACCCACTGGGTTCCCCCTGTCCAACACACTCCTCCTGGCCATCTCACGTCCTCTCCAGACCACACCTGGCCCTAAACCCACCTGGGTTCCCCCGTCCGACACGCTCCTCCTGGCCATCTCACGCCCTCTCCAGACCACACCTGGCCCTAAACCCACCTGGGTTCCCCGTCCGACACGCTCCTCCTGGCCATCTCACGCCCTCTCCAGATGACACGCCACACGGGGCCTGGCGGAACGCCGCACAGCAGGCCTGAAACTTGGTGTCAGGGTCCCCGGCACGGTCGAAGCCGCAGGCTCTGAGGCGATGATTAATGAAGGCACCTTTCTCACAGAATGTCAGATTCTGCCTTTTTTAACAACTGACCTTTCATGGAATACAACTGAACCCATAATTCCACTTTTGTTCAGTTTCTTATTAGTGGAGTTAAAATTAATACTTAGGGATGATGGCTGTGGTGACGCACACTAAATCTTCCGGCGTCTCAGCCTCTGTGGGCGCCACCCTGGGAAGGGAGCCGCGTCCGTCTCCGTCTGAGCGTTTGCGGATTTCTCTGTCCTTTAGAAAGACAAATTAAAGGCAGTCCACGGCGCTCGCAGAGAACAAAGATGCATATTTTGAGAAAGACTTTAAAAGTTGTGGGTTTTTTTCCAAAGGACCTAATACCACTGCTAACATGAATCATAAATCTAACAGCATCCATCCAAGGCTCCGGCCCCGGCTCCCAAGGCTGCTCTGAAACATTCTCTGACGAGGACAACGAGGACGATGGATGGCACAGCCCGATGACCCACATTCATCCCCAGAAGTGAAAGGGCGACAGGACAGGTGGGAGCGGCCACCCTCACAGGGGCCACCGGGAAAGACTCAGCCCCTAAGTCCTCCAGACTCTCCCCCAAAATAGTAAAAACTGGCTGGGAAACAGCTAGAACAGGAGCTTCTAATTATCACTGGGAGCAGCAAATTACTTAAGGACTCAATTTCTCCACCCCACCAGCCTTTCCCACCCGCAGACGTACCTAATTTCTGTAAATCCCTTAAGGGCCCAAACTAGTTTTAGCTTCAAAGAGCCTCTGGGATCCCCTGGCAAAGAAAGGAGGCAAGAGTACATTCAATTATTCATTCTTATTAAATATTTGAGGAAAGGCATTCGAACCAGTACTGGGGCTGCAGCGACCTGGTGAGCGCGGGTCTACGTCCGCCGGAGATGCCTTCTCGGCCCTCCCCAGAGAAGCAGCAAGAGCCAGCAGACAAGGGAGCGGGAAGAGGTGAACCCGCAGGCGGGGCTGGTGCTTCCCGGAGATGCGGGACGGGCCCCGGCTCCCACCGCTCCATAGAGAGGAGTGAGCGTTCGCCGCGCCGACAAACGGAGGACAGAAGCGCAGATGAAGCGGAAGTAAGAGCAGGGGACACCTAGCGAGGCCACTCCGTGAAAGAGCCCATCCAGCTCATCCCACAGGCGGCGACAAGGACACCAGGGCGGCAGAGGCCCTCGGGGCCAGCGTGACCTTGGGGATACGCAGCCGGTTCCCAGGTCATGACGAGACAGGGCCGGAGCTAAAGGCCCGGCTCCCATCCAGAGAGGGGCGCTGGGGCAGCTGGAGACGGAGACAGCCCGCAGGGGCCAGAGAGAGAGGCCACGTGAGGGTCCAGCCTTGCTCCACAGAGCCACCGCAGACCTGGACATCCTTCGTGAGGACCTGTGGGGACAGAAGCGCCCACACCGCTAGTGCATTCTGCTGCCTCTCGGCCCGCGCCTGTGGGTTCACACAGACCAAGAACCTGTCAGCGGGGATGTGCCAAGGGAACACCAGGAAGCGGCCAGAGCCAGGGGCTTTGCTTCCCTCTAGGCTGACCCAGCAGAAAAGCTGCTGCGGTTCATCAGTAAATGCTCAAGATGAGAGGCTACTACAAGAGTATCCCGTCTACACAGCAGAGCCTGGCAAGCTACCTGTGACATATTTGATATGCCAAAACCCAGTAACAATTATGGATCTCATTCCCATGACCTGAAGGAATGGTCTGAGGCTCTTACTGTTCCTGGAGCGAGCAGATGTCCTTGGGCTACACTAGCATGTGACAGGACGTATGGAGATGTTACTGGTGCCCTCTCGAGCAAATCGATGAACAACAGGAAGACAAGTGACAAGGTTGTGCCCACAGTGGCGGGTACAGAGGCACCACTCTGGCCCACGGCCCAGCCCCAGCACCAACACGCAGGCGCAGTTCCAGAGACACGGGAAACCCGGGGAGGAAACACCCGGAAGAAACAACTTTATTTCTTGGATGAAGACAGCCCAGCAGCTCCACACGCGGATCGCGTCGACAGCCCTGGAGTCTGGCAGAGAGAAACGAGCTAGTCTTGAACGCAGTGTTAGGTTCTCAGAGGCTGGGACAGACCCAGGCCCAACTCTGCGTGGTGCCCACCTCCCTCCTTGCCACTGTGAAGGGGAAATGCCGCGAGTGACCTCTCCTCTGTGGAAAGACCCTGAAGTGACCGCCCAGTCATCTCAAGCCCTGCAGGTGCCTGTATAAAACACCGAGTTGTACGTGATCATTACCGTTGAAACATCTATTACTAATGAACACTCACTGAATTAGCGAGTTTATCTGCCTAGAGGCCTGACAGAGGCAGGAAGACAAGATAAACATCAGAGCAACGTGTGAAACAGCCTCAGAGACAGGATCAGAATTCAGCCTGGTGAGCAGCAGCCGCAGAGAACTACTGCAAGAGGCAAGAGGGGCTGCAGGCCAGGGGAGAGGGATGAGGGCGCTCCAGGCAGGGGCAGGCACACGGAGACAGGCCTGGAGGTGCAGACTCCAGCAGAAGCTGTCTGGGTGCACCGAGACAGAAGAGCAGGGGCCTCAGTCACGTGTCAGCTGTCGGAGCAGGAAGGCAGGTGAAAATACTGAGACCCCAAGAGGAAGGGGTCACTCCTGGGTCTGCTGGTGTGAAATACTGCCTGGCGTCACCACTGTGATCACCACGCTGGCCAGGGCTGGCCGGGACAGACTCAACATGCACGCCTAGAGCCACGTGTGCCTGCTGGACGGGGGTGGCTGGGCACACACACAGGCCGTGCTGACCCTCACAGCATGTCTGAAGATTCACCCTCACTTGAAAACCAAGAACATCTTCTGGTCCATAGCCGCTGGGCGGCATAGATGCCATTCGGTCACTGCCATTCGGTGCCAACGCCCACTCATGCCCACCTGGTCAGCAGAAGTCACCTGAGCCAAGGCCCTGGGGACCACCACCTCAAGCTATCACCCTTTACCTGTCTGAACAGTCTCCAATCACCACCAGTATCTGCAGGAACCGACCTCTCAACCCATCACCCTTGACCTCTACCTGAACTGAACCACCTCAGATCCCCGCCTTTACCTGCAGGGAACCAACACCTCGAATCACCTCTTGCCCAAGTCTCACAACAGGGCATTCTGACGTTCAAACCAAACCTGAAAGCCCCAATAAAATCACCCAGGGAGGACCCAGTCAGGCCGTAGGAGGCTGTAGCCACGGCCTGTAAGCGGCTGACAACCCCCCAGGAGGCCTGACAAGTATGGGTGGACACAGAGACCTGCCCTCGGCCCCGCCAGAAAGCTCATGCCTGCAACAAGCCAACTGCCGCTGCCTCAGGCTGACGGTCCCAGGTTCCCCTGCCTGTCTCGGCTCCAGCACCGGACCACGAGATTCCCTGGATACAGCTCAGGGGCCCCGTGATGGTGGGGGCAGGGCTTCAGCCGGAGGGTCTGCCTTCACTGCCACACACTGCTTCCGGGCCCGGAATGGCGAGGGAGGGTCTCTGTATCCACCCATACTTCTCAGGTCCTCCTGTGTCTAAGAACGAAAATATCGAGTAATAAAGATGCTCAGTGTGGGAAATAGAAGGTTTATTAGAAAGTAGACGGAAAGGAAAGAAACTCCCCAGCTGGGGAGGAACTTAGTGTAGGATTAAATTAAATGTGGTTCTTTGTGTGTTTCTTTTTAATAGGGAAACTGGGTCTCTGTGTTACTTACCTAGTGACTAGAATGTTTACAGGCAATGCAAGGGTTATACGGAGGGTCTGGCTGGTTATCTATCTGGCTCCTGACCTGCGGTATTAGCCACTGCCTTAGTCTCCTCATCCTCAGGTCAGGGAAGAATCCGTGACCTTGCCTTGGGGAGCTGTAACTTCCCATTCATCAGACAGAGCCCAGGGATTCGCAGGCTGTAGAACACGCAGGATGGGACAGTCGAAGACGGAACAGCTCACGGAGCCGGCGAGGGGAAACTGAGGCTGGCTCCTTCCACCTCAGGAGTTCCACTGTGCCTGTCCCTGGAGGAAGTCTGGATGTCAAACTGGAAAATCCTCTAGATGTGCATGTCACAAAAACGAGACTATCTGGAGTTTATTCTAAACACCATCGACCAACCGCAATGGAACTTGCCCGAGTTAACATCTGTAAGTCGCAGTGTCCGTATGAAGACCCTGGGATACCCCAGATGGCAATACCTGGGCTGGAGGGACGCGGGGCCCCAGGGATGCCGCCACCCCTGAGCAAGAGCCAAGGACACACGGCCGGTCATGCCCCGGAGGAAAGCCGGTCTAGCTGTCCGCAGTTTCTCCCACTGTCCTTTACGTCAGGACTGAGTCTGCTCACGGGCTGCTGTTTTCCACTTGCTCCCGGTGCTCTGCCCACCTCGTGGCCAATCCGCAGTGGCTGCCAACAGCCTTCCCACTGTGCCGCAAACTGATGAGCACTGGAAATCAGATGGGAACAACGGTCTATACTGTTTGCAGGCGCCGCCCACCCTGAGCACCGGTCTGAGCGCACATGTCCGGAGGGGCTGCGCTGACTAGCCCCGTCTCACGAGGTTTTCACCTGCTCTCGCCCCGTCTCACGGCGTTTTCACCTGCTCCATCTCCAAACCAAAGTCTGCAACGGTCGCCACGTGAGCCCAGTCGCGCTGGTCAGTGATGGGCGTGGCGGGCAGTGTACGGACACCCATCACTGAAATAAGTGAATGGCTGCTGGACCTCAGAATAGAGCACAGGGCCCTGCCAGGACGCGCCGGCCTGATGAACATGGTGTGACTATATGCATTTCATGTCTATTTAGATAACGTACATTAATGGATTTATAAGCCCCGAACAGCCAAAGCCATCCAACGAAAGGAATTGAGGGTGTTGCAGTCCCTGACTTTAAATGGTGCTAGGACACCACAGTAACAAAAACTGCAGGGCCAGAATGAAGTCTGGGCAGCAGCTGGCCCCGATGGAGGACGGTCCCTGGACCCCAGACTCACTTCTCCGGGCCTGGAGGCACGGCAGGGAGCCACAGACCAGGGAACTGGCCAAGGGGCCCCAGCGAGGCCGCTCTTCCCTCTACCACCTCCTCTCACCTCCTCACCCTTTATCAGGGTTTGAGGGATCTTAGAGGCCCAGGACCTGCCAAGGTCTGTGAAGACAGTGGAGGCAGGGCTCTGAACCTGGTCGAGACCACACATAGGGCCCAGGAGAGCATCCTGGAGGGGCTTCCGGACTGACAGAGCAGCGGCCTCTGGTGCCTGGCCAGCACCTAGACCATGGGCCCTGTGCCTGAGCCGGATGGCCAGCACCAGGGAGAAGCTGCTCCTGACGCCTAGGCCCGCGGGCCAGCACCAGAGCCACAGGGCCTGTCTGAGCCCGAGGCTGGCATCAAAGCTACAGGGTCACAGAGCTTCAGAGCTGCTGGGTTTTAGGACCACCGGCAGCCGGGCCCCAAGCAGGAACCCAAAGACCTCGACAGGGACTCCGAGACACAGACGCGCAGCCAGAGATGAAGCAACTAGGAAACAGATAGGGAGAGCCGAGGGGTCCGAGGAAAGAAGCCGAGAGAAAAGCCCTGAGCTGGAAGGCCCGGCTAAGGAAAGGGTCCCGGCAGGGGACGCCCAGAGAGGACCAGAAGCACGGAGCCTTGGAGAGAGACACCGGAAGTGAGACCCTGAGGAGAGGAGTGGGCACAGACCCCCCCAAGAGAGAGCAGCCTGCGGGAGAAGCCGCTGGGAGAGACAGACGTCCGGGAGAGAGCAAGCAAGAGAGGAAACAAAGTAATTAAAGAATAACTTCAGGAACCTGCTCCTTACTCTGCCCACAGACCAGGGGGCCGGTGCGGCCCGGACGTAGGCCTGGCCTAACCAACAGTGAGTGCTGCGGGGACCAGCTAGCCCCCCAGCATGTGCTGCCATACTCACCCCCGACCCCAAGGAACGTTAAGGCTATGGAACCCACAGGAGGTTCCTTGAGCCTGGGCCTTGGGACCTCCCGGAGTGGGGAGCTACAATCCCCCGCCAATAGAGTTATTCTTAAGCCGTAAGAAGCTTGCTCTTTCCGATTTCCTGAGGCACGGCAACAGGTGAATGCTCTCCTACAGCAGGCTCCCACCAGCCTCTGTCCCGAGGTCACCGCGCATCCAGCCCCACCCGTAGGCTCAGCGCTGCAGACCAGCTCTGAGGTTGGCAGCCGCTGGCCTTGTGTTACTCCCGACTATGGTCCACACCCCTACTCCCTTTCTGGGCCTGTCCCTCCCGGCTCCACTCAGCTTGGTGCTCCCCAGGTGCAGCCGTGACCTGGCATTTTCCATCCTTCGGCTCCTCTTCCCCAGAGCTGAGTTCTCGTGTGTGGGTCCACCGTGTGTGCCAGTTTCCTCGGCCAGGAGCTGCTCCCGGGCCCGATAAACAGCACCAGCATCTGTCTGAGACAGTTCTGGGCCCCGCGGTCGACTCCGGGCTGTCTGGAATCCCAATCTTCAGCATCTTGAAGGTGTCCATGGCGTGGCTCAGGCGGCAGTGCCCGCTGACACTCACGGCGCTGGCCGGGTCCTTTGCCCAGGCGCGGCAGCTGATGGCGTGTTCTCTGTGCACGTGCCATTCGGTGGCGTGAGGTGACGCCGCTGTGGTCTGGTCTGGGTCTGCATCCCCATCGCCCCTCTCGGCTCCAACTGTCAGCGTGTCTCCCGCGGAAGGGACGTCTTTGTCCATCCTCCGTGTTGCTGCTCTGCTCGTGAAGTTTCCTAAGTGCTTTATGTAGCTAGGATGGGTGCCACCCGCCGTCTCAGACACACACCTGATCCCGGGCTGGGCTTCTCAGACACCTGGCAGGACGGATGTGACTGATCCTAGAGACAAGGGCCCGGCACGAGGGGATGGAGGAAGATGCGAAGTGGGGACCAGGTGGGGAGGGCAGCGGCTCAGAGAAGGGCCCGGGCACGCCAGAGGGGCCTGGGGGCAGTACAGGGCAGGCTGAGGCTGTGGGCAGGGGCTAAAGGAGGCTGGAGGGCAGGGCAGGGCAGGGGCTGTGCCAGCGGACAGAGAGGGCGGGGAAGGACTCTGGGGCCTGACAGACGCCCCCTGCCCAAAGTGCTGGGGACAGACTGAGCCGCTGCCCACCCAGGCTAAGTGAGGGCCGGGGAGCCGCCCATGCTGGGGGCCGTCAGGGAGCTCCTGGCACCAGGATCACCAACAGCCCTTCCCTGCCCCCTGCCAGAGCCTGCCCGCGACACCCGGCAGTAGTGAGTTCTCACAGAGGCTGGGGAGGCTTCGCTGGGGTGTGTGACGCACTCTGGCCCACGCGGACCCGGGGGCCAGCGGTGCAAATGCCGGGGTACCAGGAGTACGCAGGGGTGCGAGGCACAGAGGGGGCAGGAGGGGCGGAAGCTCTCTCACCCGCAACATGCAGCCCGCCGGGGGGGTTTCAGACACTCCAGCCCTGTGCCAGGGCTTCAAACAGCTGAAGGGCAAATGTCAGTGAGGAAGAGGGAGGTTCAGCGAGACAGACCGAAAGGAGGTGGAGGCAGTCCCTGGGATGGGGGAGGGGGTCGCGTGTTGTAGGACTCCTCTAAGAGCCTCTGCATCTGCCCTGGACTGCCTCCCTGCGGGTCACTTCATAGATGGGGGGGGGGGTAGTCTGAATGTGGCAGTCTTATCTGACCATGTATTCTGTACTGGCTGGTATAAATATTCTCTCATGCTACCACAATCATCGTGGGACTAGCTAGATCTTACCAGCAGATTTGCCTGGCCACATTGGATCTCTAAGTAATTAGACCAGAGAGAAATGCTGTTTGCCTCCAAGCAAGCAAGCATGGCTTCCTGATAACTCAAAGGCAAATAAAATACAAAACTACCGTGAAGTAGACGAGACTCTTGTGAAGGCTTGGAGAAATATTTAACTGGCATTAGTATAGTCTGACTACAAGAGTATGCTACCTGCACGGCAGAGCCTGGCAAGCTACCCGTGTTGTATTTGATATGCCAAATACCAGTAATAATTATAGACCTCATTCGGAATGGATTGAGGCTCTTTATGTTCTGGAGCAAGCAGATGCCCTTGGGCTCTACTAGCTTGAGACAGGACATATGGAGAGAGACTCACAGACATGGGGCAGAGCTGCTACTTGTTCTCCCTGTGCCCAGCCACTCACAAGGCGCCCAGGAGGGATGGCGGGTTCTAGCCCTGGCCCGCCACCCCAGCAGAGCCTTTGCAACAAGCCAGACGACCCCCACTCCACGAGGGCCTCCATTTTCCACATCCAGACTTCTCTCTCATCAGAACTCTTCCCAGCAGACCAGCACGCGCCGCGGTTCATCAATAAATACTGGACTTAGAGATGGCTACAAGAGTATGCTACCTGCACGGCAGAGCCTGGCAAGCTACCCGTGTTGTATTTGATATGCCAAATACCAGTAACAATTATAGACCTCATTCCAGAATGGATTGAGGCTCTTTATGTTCCTGGAGCAAGCAGATGCCCTTGGGCTCTACTAGCGAGACAGGACATATGGAGATGTTACTGGGGCCCGCTCGAGCAAATCGATGATGAATGGGAAGACAGTGACAGTGACAGTATAGTCTTTGGTACAGAGACATGCCATCTCAGAAACCCCCTTCTCTACCCTATAAAGGCAATTCCAGGCAGATCTTGGCTCAAGACATTAGGCGAGGAGCTCGGAGCAATTACCTGAGGGCATTTGATCCTTCCTGCCAGGGGAAGTTACATTTAGCTTATAGCTTCTCCCAGCTCTGCTAGGGAGGCTTTGAATTAGCTCTGGGTCCTTGTAAACAGCCAGATGGTCTCCTGAAGTTGCTACATTTCTATAGAGCTGTTTTCTTGTTTTCATCTCTAGATAGCCTGGCCCAGAATGGGCTGGGCTGGGAAGTTTGGGCGGATTTCTAGCTATAAAATAAGCTGCAAGAAGAAAGAAGCTCTCTCTTTTTTTTTTCCTTTTTGCCATTTAGGCTTTCCTTGGCGTTTTGCTTCTCCCGTCCTCTCCATTCTCTGTTGGGCCTCAACATGTGGTGGCAGCCATCTTGGCCTACACCCGGCTGGGGCCTAGCTAGCTGGGAACCCAGAGTCCGGAGGTTTCCCTGCTCTTGGATTGTATATTGGATCCTGTGATAGTAAAGCCCTTTTAAAACTGCATCGGATTCCTGAGTCTTCATCTATTCCCCGCCGGCTTCGGAGGTAGAAGGGGGACTCGCTTCCCGGCACTGTCGGGGACCCCTGGGGGCGCCCCAGACAGCCGCACAGCTGTGACTCACGGCTCTGCGGCAGTGTCGCTTTTGGGTACAACAGTCGCTTGCTCTTGGCTTTCCTTTGCATCCCTCTGCTAACAGCAACACAGGTTTCACGGGGACGAGACCATCACCAGCTCGTCACTCGCCAGCTACCACGGCTGTGACGTGACGGACGCTGGCCACACTGCCCTGCCAGCCCATCCACGCTGCTGGGTCACGCACCGGGTTGCCTGCACGCTGGTCTCCCGCCAGGCCACAATGCCCTACCACCGCATCCCTGCCAGCACCTGCCCAGCTGCTGGGTCACACTAGAGTCACTGTGCCATGTCTCCTAGGTGACAGCCCAAAGGTAGGCCACAGTGCCCATCCCTGCAGCAGGGCCCGCGGCCCAGCCGGACTCATCAGTGTCCGGCACACTCACAGGAGTGACACACCTACTCCCGCCTGTACCACTGACCGCAGTGTCCACGTGCCTGCCCGGAGACGTTGGAGTGTATACACCTGGCGGCAGCTGCTCCGGGTCCCACTGTGCCGAGCGGGTCCAACATGTCCGATGACTCGAACTCGGAAGACAAGTCCTGTCTGCTCCCGGCACAGAACAGAACTGCCGTCTGGGAGTGACTAAGCTAGACACGGCGCTGGCATGCCGAGGACGCCTGACCCAGAGCAGCACAGGGCATTAGAGGGAGAGACGATCTACTGACGCGAATCCGTGAATCTCCCTCACGTGCTCGCGGGGCCCAATGGGGAAATTAGAAGCGGGGGCGGCGCTGAGGGAGTCTTAGCGGCCGGCTCGATGCCATTAGTTTCCACTTTCCCTCATTAACAAGCAAAATGTTTTCACTGCTTGAAAAGTTTTAATAAATAGAAAAGCACAGAGCAGCTGACATAGTTTTTAATGTAATATACAAGGGCTTTAATATTTTTACATACGTTAACGAGAAGCCAGGAAAACGCGGACACACTTTGTATGAGGCAAGTAGATGCCGCAGAAAGGGCCCAGGAAAGGCTGGTGGCCAGGCCGGCCGCCCCTCAGACACCCTGGGGACTCCCAAAAAGAGGTCAGGAGCAAGAGTGCGGGAGGTGAGGTCACCTCAAGCCTCTAAATACCCCGTGAGTCTCTGGACTCAGCAGGAGCTTCACAAGCCGCTCTCGCCCTGCACTTCCTCCGGCTCTCGGTCCTGCACTTCCCTACGGCTCTCGGACCCTGCACTTCCTCCGGCTCTCGGGCCCTGCACTCTCTCTCCGGCTCTCGGGCCTTGTCTGGGTGCTGGCCTAGCCTGCAGGGACGGTGTCCCTGTCTGGGTGCTGGCCTAGCCTGCAGGGATGGGGTCCCTGTCTGGGTGCTGGCCTAGCCTGCGGGACGGGGTCCCTGTCTGGGTGCTGGCCTAGCCTGAGGGACGGGGTCCCTGTCTGGGTGCTGGCCTAGCCTGCAGGGTGGTGTTTCTGCATCTCCCTGAGCGCTGAGCCCAAGGTCAGGAGAGGCGTGCGCTGGGCGGTAGGGGAGGGTCTCACTCCCGAGCCTGGGCTGGGGCGTTCCTCACACGCACGGGCATAGACTGGAAGGACTAACATTAGTCACTACGGCAAGCCCGACTGACCTGAGTTCACCTCCTAACGCTGCACCCCAAAGGCCCCGGAGAGCCTGTGTGAGGCCTGGGGCGGCAAGTCCAGACCGTCCTGACGGGGCCAGAGGCTCAGCACAGGCCCCGAGACCCCGTGTGAGGGCCGGAAGCAGCGAGTCGGTGCCTCCACAGCAGCTGCCAGTATTTTTCATTTATTTTATTTTAGGGCCATGCCCAGATGTGCTCGGACTTACTCCTAGCTGAGCTCAGGGATCAGTCCTGGCACGGTTCGGGCACCATACGGGCTGCACAGAGCCCCTCACCTGCTGTCCTGTGGCTCCACCTCCACCTCGTCCCAAAGTGATGCGGTCCCTCGGTCCACTGTGCACAACAACTGTTACGGGAAACTTGGTAAGTCAGTGTCTAAATAAAAATTAACTGGAAATTTTAGTTTCCAAAACTGTCAAAATTCTACCCTGACCTCGGAGACCAAACCATGTAGGAACCTGCTTCCAAAAGGAAGGTGGCCTTGAGGGAAGGTGGCCGAGGGAAGGTGGCCGTAGGAAGGTGGCCATAAGGAAAGAGGCCGTGCCAGGGGGATGCCCTGACAGTTGGGACATTGGGATCCCACAAGGGAGAAACCGAGGCCGGGGGTCCACGAGAGGCTGACCCTCCCCAAATGGGGAAACTCCTAAATCTTAGAGGAATGAAGAAAAACATGGGGAGACAAGAGGGTCCCTGAGAACATGGGCAGGAGCAGCAGCTTTCTGGGGACACGCCACGTGGACTTCGGAGCACCGCCACCACCGTGGCCCCTAAAAATGAAAAGAGCCTGAGGGCTGACGGCACTTCCCGATGATGACCTCCTGGGCACCAGGACCTGGCAGTGCCAGGACAGCACCTCACGGGCTCCCCAAGAGGGCACGAGGTGATGCCACGGAGGGAAGGCGGCTTGTTTTCCCTCCGGGACTGATGCTGCTGAAACAACTCTGTGGAAAAGTTAACTAGAACCTCCAACGAGGCGGTGTTCAAGATGACGGATGGTATCTCTGAACGCAAAGGGCTGAACTTACAAAGCCTTAGAAATAACAGACAGGCAAATACCTGCATCTGTGAAGTCAGAGCAGGCCAGTATTTCTTAGAACAAAAAGTCCTATACACAAAGATGAGTTGTAATTTTCCAAACCTAGACTCTCCTCATTAAGACACTTAGAAAACTAAACACCCGAGTCTCCAACTGAGAGACTCATCACAACCCGTCAGGAACATGACTGGAACCAGAACCACGAATCAATCAAACACACACGAACTGATTAAGGACAGGCGCCTGGGGCAGATGCCACCCGCTGCAGTGCAGGAGTGATCCGGAAGGGGGCAGAGAGGGCACGTGGCGGCCACGAGACCCCTGCAGTGCTGGTGGGTGGGTGGGCATCACCCCCACCCCGCACTTGGCGGCCGCACAGCGGGAAAGCCTGGACGACCCTGAGGTGCAGCACAGGCGTCGGGCACTGGCCCCGCCCCTGAGGCGTGCTCACGAAACGCTACAATGTCCACGGCACACAATCTCAGCGGCCACACCCGCCACATCACCACCCAGGCAGAGCACATCCCGGTCCACTCACTGTGGAGTGGACAGAGCGAGTGTCAGGCAGGAGCTGAGCCTCCCACAGGGTGCAGGACCCAGCACCAGAACACGGACAGACCTGGGCAGTGGGCACCAACCCAAAGGCCCTGGTTTGTGGGGTCATTCCATGGCTCCCCACGCATGCGACTCCTACCCCGTGGTTTACAAACCAAGACTGTTAATTCAACACGACACAGAATTTTCACTAGTTCCCTAACTCTAATGTCCTTGTCCACATTCCCTGCACACCCCGAGGTGCCCCGTACACCGAAGCTTCCACTTTCCTGGCCCCTGAATCCATCTGCGTCAGTTCTGCGGACAGGGCAGACCTGGGGAGGGAGGAACAGCCGCGACGGCTCCCGCATGAGGAAGGGGAGGCCCCAGCGAGCCCCAGAAAGCGACTGGGGACCCCAGCCCCACGCCCACAGAGGCCAAGGACAGCCAGACCACGTGGCTCCTACAAAGGTGACAGTGGCTGGTTCTAGGCTGTTCCCGGCCTGAGTCAGAGCAGCCCGAGGCGGTCAGACCGGCTCCTGCTCACGCCCCTCACCCAGAGCGGGCATCGGACTCGCCTCTTTGCCTTATTTTCCGACCCCCCACTTCACATTAAAGAGTCTTCTAAGGCAAGAAAAATTCAACACACAATTTCTGTGATTTATCGTGCACCAGAACATGGTAGAAGACACAATGACATTTTCCTTACAAATCATTTGGTGTCTGTGATTCTCTGCACAGCGGCCAGCTGGTTCTCGTAGAGAAGAATATTCACAGAGTTCAAAGGGTTGCTGATTTTTTGGTCTTAAAACAGACTATTGATTGTAACGTGCGGCTCTACAGGAAAAGTCTCAACAGCAGAGGGGAAAGCGGATATTTATTACGGCTCTCGGGCTCATTATGGCCCTTCCTGACAGGGGTCCGTTCCAATCAATTTTTATGTTTCTTATGTATTTTCTTAATCTAATGTTCTTGGCACTGTGTTTATTAGCCGCTTAAGACAAACACAGAGGCTCCGAAGTGGTGGGGTTTTTTCTCCTTGTCAGAAGTACCGAGAACTGTAATTTTAATACGACTACGGCAGTCGATGGGCTGAGCTGAAAATGCCTCCTCGCAGAGCAGCAGGTCGAGGAGGGTGGCGCAGGCAGCAGGGATGCCTGCCGGGGACATGGTGGCCGAGGACAGAGCGCCAGGCCCACTTTAGAGCTGGGCACAGGGCTCGAGTCACAAACTCAGGTCAGCTCGCCCCAGAGACAGAGAGAGGCCCACGACTGGGACTGGAGATCCTGACTACCGGGCCCCCCGCATCCCCCACCGTGGCCTCCAAGTACATCTGCCCATTACTCACCCGCCTCCCCGGATGGCCCCGGCTGGGCAGCTTGATCTCGTGCAGGCCCTGCTCGCAGCCGGAGAGCTGGATCAGGCCCTAGTGGACTGTCCACAGTCAGGACACTCAGGGCGCAGGTCCCGTCCATCAAGCCGCACACCTAGAGAGACGGAGATACCGTTTAGTGCAATTCCTTTCATTGGGGGCCTGGCTGTGCAAAGACCCCGAGTACTCAATGGGGCCACACCCACAGTGCTTAAGGGCTGCCGGCCACGCGCACCTTAGCCCTGAGTTGTCCCTGGCTTTCGATCACCTGTGGGCAGGGCCTGGTCACTCTGGAAGCCCAGCAAGAACGGCTCTTGAAAACAGGGCAGTGGTGAGGCAGCCGGGCTAGAGTTTAACTCTCCTACAATGAGCCTTTTACCACACAGTTACCCTGAGGATGGTCAACACTTCCGCAGCGGCCAGCCCTGCGCTGGCCTTTCCCTCCTGAAGGATCATCTCCCCATGCCGACAACCCCAGTGCTGGCATCCAGCTCTCCCTAGCCCAGCTGACCATGAGGCTTCCAGGAGGACAGATGGGTTTTGGGTCTTGGCCCATCACCTCTGGGGGCCCCAGAAGCAGCCGAATGAGACTCACCCACCACAATAGCCACCATTTTCGCTGTCCGGACGCTGCAGCACATCAGAACCCGCCCAGGAGAGACGCCGATCTCAAGACCAGATTAACAGAGTAGCTGAGTTCGAGCCCAGGTAGGGGCAGCCAGATAAGATTTGCCCACCACAATAGCCGCCATTTTCCCTGTCCGACGCTGGTCCATCAAACTAGTGGAACCAATCATGTCCTAGAATATACTACATTCCACGATGCTTATTAGGAAAGTTCGCAGGAGGGAGAGATAGAGAGAAAGAGAAAAGGAGATACAGAACCTGCCATGAAGGTGGGCTGGGGATGGGGAGGGAGGTGGGGACATTGGTGATGGGAGATGTGCACAGGTGGACGGATGGGTGTTGGAACACTGTAGGACCAAAACCCAAGCATGGGCATCTTGTGACTGTATGTCTGAAGGTGGTGTAATAAAATAATAATTTTCGTGAAAACAGCTGCAGGTTGGGGCCGGAGAGGGTCTGGGCCGAGCAGCATCCAGAGACGAGGAGCTGCCCCCATGGGAAAGTGACTTCAGACTCCGCCCTGGGCCGGATCCGCCAAGGTGACGGGCTTGAAGGGCATTTTGGTCCACAGAACAAAGTTCGGGAGGGAAAATTCAGAAAGAGAAAAGCAGCGAGAAGTGGGGCCTCGTGGAGACTGTGCACACGCGGCTCAGAGGCCCGAGGGATGGGACACAGCCAGGAGGCTGCATGCTGACCACTGGCACTGACCCTTCACATATGTGGCTCAGAGGGCCGAGGCGATGGGACACAGCCAGGAGGCTGCACGCTGACCACTGGCACTGACCCTTCACATACGTGGCTCAGAGGGCCAAGGCGATGGGACACAGCCAGGAGGCTGCACGCTGACCACTGGCACTGACCCTTCACATACGTGGCTCAGAGGGCTGAGGTGACGGGACACAGCCAGGAGGCTGCACGCTGACCGCTGGCACTGACCCGCCCCCGCACTCCGGAACCCTGCCTGACACACGCTGACCCTTCCGCACACCTGGACCCTGCCTGACGCACGCTGACCCCTCCCCGCTCACTGGGACCCTGACACTGAGCCATTTGAACACACGCAGCTGTGCTGTCCAGTCCCCAGCACTGATGTGACCCCTGGGAACAGTGGCAGCAGGCCCCGGCACCTCCAGTGGCCCCAAACGACCAGCAGCAGCAACAGCTCTGGGGCAGAGCCGAAGGTGCTCGGGCACTCGACTCGCCCCTCGAGGGTGACTGCGGCAAAACCAGACACGAATCTGGGCAGGTGGGGCCGCAGCATGGACAGAGCAGGGCGTGTCTGGGTGCATCAGGGTGCAGGAGCACAGGGAGGGGCCAGTGGACAGGGTCCAGGGGTGGGGAGGGGTCAGGGGTCAGGGGTCAGGAGTACGGGAGGGGTCATGGTCAGGGTGCAGGAGTACAGTGAGGGGTCAGAGGTCAGGGTGCAGGAGTGTGGGGAGAGGCAGAGGTCAGGATCCAGGAGTGTGGGAGGGGTCAGAGGTCAGGGTCCAGGAGAGTGGGGTGGGGTCATGGGTCAGGGTGCAAGAGTGCGGGGGAGGGGTCAGGGGTCCGGAGTGCAGTGAGGGATCAGAGGTCAGGGTGCAGGAGTGCGGCCTCTCTGCCCCAATGCCCTCCTTTGCCTCCGTGGTACTTAGCACAGCCGCCCTCCCCTGCGCCCAAACCCAGGCCCTCATGCCCAGTCGGGTCTTCCCCCTCAGCCCTCCTGTGTCCCCAAGCCTACAGCACCACCAGACTCCTGGAGGCTTCCCTGAGCCTCCCCACCCCACCTGCCCACACACTGGCCGACTCCCGTCCTGGGCTCTGCCCCTTGCTCACCTCCCAGCCCGTGGTCCTGCCCGCACAGGGACGCTCCCTGCCCACACAGGGACGCTCCCAGCCCGTGGTCCTGCCCACAGGGACGCTCCCAGCCCGTGGTCCTGCCCACACAGGGACGCTCCCAGCCCGTGGTCCCTGCCTGCACAGGGACGCTCCCAGCCCGTGGTCCTGCCCACACAGGGACACTCCCAGCCCGTGGTCCTGCCCGCACAGGGACGCTCCCAGCCCGTGGTCCTGCCCCGCACAGGGATGCTCCCAGCCCATGGTCCTGCCCCGCACAGGGACGCTCCCAGCCCGTGGTCCTGCCCCCGCAGTGACGCCTCCCAGCCCGTGGTCCTGTCCACACAGGGACGCTCCCAGCCCGTGGTCCTGCCCACACGGGGACGCTCCCAGCCCGTGGTCCTGCCCGCGCATAGGGACGCTCCCAGCCCGTGGTCCTGCCCGCAGGGACGCTCCATTCCACATCCCCTGCACGTGCTGCTGTGCTGGAGTCGGCTTCCATGGGGACCAGGTCAGTGGCAGCACCGAGGGGCAGCCGGGCACACGCCACAGTGCAGCTGAGCACAGCCTCAGACCCTTTGTGGAACTGTGACGCTCACTGAGAGTCACAGAGGGCTGCAGAATGACGTGACTGGTAGGAGAAAAAACAAACAGATTTTTCATGCCTGTTTGGAGACCTCTGAAAACAAGCAGTTGATCTCGCTTTCATCTCTCTTTCACCATCCATGGCGTTTCCAGAACCATGTTCTGAATTAAGCAGCTGGCGCCAGAGGCTGGTTCCTGCTGCCTTAAAAGCACAGAGCCCCGAAACGGCACCGTCTCTCCGGTCGCTTTCTGGGCTTGCTGCTGCGTCTGAGCCGCCTCCAGAACCATCCACACAGCGCTGGGCCTCTCCCGGCAGCTACTCCCACAAGATGCAGAGAAGATGCCCGAGCCGAACCGGAGGAAACAACACCCACCGCAGTGCACCCGCCTGCTCGGCCATCTGAAAGCCAGGGGCAGCGTTTACAGGCCCCAAGGCGTCTGTCCCGAGCAGGGTGGTCAGCTGGCCTGACCCAAGGACTGATCTGAGAATGGACGGTGTGTGCCTGACCCAGGCTGCCCTTAGCGAGCCCTGGGAGACCAAAGGCTGTCCCGGTCTCCCTGCTGTCCGTAGGGACCCAGTCACTCCAGCCTCGGCAGGCAATGGTGTCCAGGAGAGCAGATACTCCTAACCACAGGGGCAGGGAAACATTGCCAGGGGTAAGAGTCAGAGAGAAAAATGCTGGACGTGGCCAGTGGCTAAGATCCCACGGAGTCCCTTATGGTTCCCAGGAACTATCTCAGATCACAGCCAGAGACGGAGCTGGGCTAATCCTCCACAGAGTCCAAGTCAACTGAGGTGGTTTTGCCCACCTGGTTCCTGACACTGCCCCTGGGTGTGCCAAGCTCGAGAGAAGCTTCATGGTGTAGGACACGCCTCCAGGCCATGGGCAGCCTGTACCAGCCGGCTGGCAGCTCTGGTCATGATGGCCAAAGGCCAGAGCAGCTCAGATGCACTTTAGTGGGAAATGGTCACTGTTTCTCTAAGAAGGTGAATCTGGGGGGGCACTCTGTGTGGGAAGTTTTAGGGGTTTCAGGGGCTTTAGGGGTCACTGGGTTTCCAGAGCAGCAGGCAGCTGGGGCAGGCGCTCCCACACACAGGCCCCTCCTGGATGACTGTCGAGGCCCCACACGCAGCTGCTGTGCCAACAGGCCCTCTCTGAAGGCAGGCCTGGCTCGGAAGGCAGGCCTGGCTGGGCCATGACAACAGGGCCCTCTCTGAAGACAGACCTGGCTGGGCTGTGCCAACGGGCCCTCTCTGAAGACAGCCCTGGCTGGGCCGTGCCAACGGGCCCCTCTCTGAAGACAGACCTGGCTGGGCCATGCCAACGGAGCCCTCTCTGAAGACAGACCTGGCTGGGCCGTGCCAACGGGCCCCTCTCTGACGGAAGCCCTGCCTGCAGGCACTGTAGACACACACGTCCATTTTTCTGGACGGCCCCTGAACAGGCCCCGCCGCTGATGGTCACGGGGAGGGAGGGACAAGACTACATCCCTAAGGCTGACCTGTCGATGGCACCTTTCTTAGCAGCGAGCAGAGCCCAAACATGCTCTTGAGACGCCACGCCCACGCCACCCACGGGCTGCTCAAGCCTCTGGGAAACGCTTCCATGACCCCTTCTACAGACCCAGGGGGTCCCACATGGCCCCCTTCTACAGACCCAGGGGATCCCACTCTGCTTCCTCAGGCTCCCGTGGTCCCAGCATGAGGCTGCCGGGGCCTCTTAACCAGGCCTGCACGGGGTCACTCGCCCAGCTGTGACCCACAGGGCAGCTTTTCTGGGGTGACACCTGTCTTCGAGCTGTCGGTGCTAAGGCCTACTTTGATGTAGTCAGTGAGTAAGGAACCGCCACAGCTGCCCCTTCAGGTCCGAGGTGGCCCCCACTGTCCTTCCCAAATCCCTGAAGACCTTCAGCTGAGAGCCACAGACCGGCTGAGCATGGAGCCACAGCCCCGCCATGCACAGGGACCGTTTCCCACTGGCAGAGGAGCTCCCGGCCCACCAGCGCATCCCAGACCTGTGGTCCAGGGACGAGGAAGCAGCCAGACTGTCCTGCACGCCGCACGGCCAGACAGCCACGTCCTGTGGGGCTGGGCCACAGACTCGAGGGATCGCAAGGGACCTCATTCCTCTGCCCTGGGCTGCCCAACGCCTGTCCCGCACAGGAGCCCAGTGGCCGGGACACAGCAGGGCTGACCCTCACTCACGAGCCAGCCTGCTCGGCCACTAGAGAGGGGTGAGAGCCCAGGGAAGTTCTGGGCCGCCTCACGCTAGCCAGGCCCAACAGCAGACACACGGCCAGGCCCCTGGGCCCAGGACAAGCTCAGGCCTGAGACGAGCAAGAATTCGGACGTATCCAGGGGGTGTTGAGTGACTGAAGTGAAAACTTAGCATTTAACGCTAAAAATCTGTTTTGCTCAATGATTTTATTTGAGCCACTTGGTATATGAAGAGAGATAGGAAACCCACATTTACACAGAGAACGGTTCGATAAAGACCAGGATTGGTTCGTAGCCAATTTATATACAAATGCCACAGGCCTAGACTGTGCACGCGTCTCCTCAGAAGCGGGGCTCTGAGTCACGTGTAAGCCAGGTCCCATAGGTGTTCAAACAAGCACTCGCCGCACGCTCAGCCCCGGCAGGAAGCCCTCACCAGTCTGTTTATCTCAAAGACTAACAACAACGTAAACTTGGGAGACGGAAACTACCAAGTTTAACGGAGATGTTTTACCTCAGTTACAGAAGAATGAGCCCCTTGGACAATACGCGGGGATGGAAATCTCGAGGCTCCTCAGAATGCAGCTGAAAGGTGGCCTGGGTGGGTGAAGGAGCCACAGCAGAAGGGAGCAGCCATACGCAGAAGGGAGCAGCCACACGCAGAAGGGAGCAGCCACAGCAGAAGGGAGCAGCCACACGCAGAACGGAGCAGCCACAGCAGAACAGAGCAGACATGCAAAACGGAGCAGCCACACGCAGAACGGAGCAGCCACACGCAGAACGGAGCAGCCACACGCAGAAGGGAGCAGCCACACGCAGAACGGAGCAGCCACACGCAGAAGGGAGCAGCCACAGCAGAAGGGAGCAGCCACAGCAGAAGGGAGCAGCCACCGCAGAAGGGAGCAGCCACAGAAGGGAGCAGCCACAGAAGGGAGCAGCCACCGCAGAAGGGAGCAGCCACAACAGAACGGAGCAGCCACAGAAGGGAGCAGCCACAACAGAACGGAGCAGCCACACGCAGAAGGGAGCAGCCACACGCAGAAGGGAGCAGACACAGCAGAAGGGAGCAGCCACAGAAGGGAGCAGCCACAGCAGAAGGGAGCAGCCACAGCAGAAGGGAGCAGCCACAGCAGAAGGGAGCAGACACAGCAGAAGGGAGCAGCCACAGAAGGGAGCAGCCACAGCAGAAGGGAGCAGCCACAGAAGGGAGCAGCCACAGCAGAAGGGAGCAGCCACAGCAGAAGGGAGCAGCCACACGCAGAATGGAGCAGCCACACGCAGAAGGGAGCAGCCACACGCAGAATGGAGCAGCCACACGCAGAAGGGAGCAGACACAGCAGAAGGGAGCAGACACAGCAGAAGGGAGCAGCCACAGAAGGGAGCAGCCACAGCAGAAGGGAGCAGCCACAGCAGAAGGGAGCAGCCACAAGCCACAGAAGGGAGCAGCCACAGCAAAAGGGAACAGCCACAGAAGGGAGCAGCCACAGCAGAAGGGAGCAGCCACAGCAGAAGGGAGCAGCCACAGCAGAACGGAGCAGCCACAGCAGAAGGGAGCAGCCACCGTAGAAGGGAGCAGCCACAGCAGAAGGGAGCAGCCACAGCAGAACGGAGCAGCCACAGCAGAACGGAGCAGCCACACGCAGAAGGGAGCAGCCACCGTAGAAGGGAGCAGCCACAGCAGAAGGGAGCAGCCACAGAAGGGAGCAGCCACAGCAGAAGGGAGCAGCCACCGCAGAAGGGAGCAGCCACAGAAGGGAGCAGCCACAGCAGAAGGGAGCAGCCACAGCAGAAGGGAGCAGCCCGAGAAGTAGCTTCTTAAACTGCCAGGACGCAACCAAGCAGCGAGCACGGTCCTTATACGAAACCACCCAGAATCCGGGTCACAGAGGCCAGGCTTGGGACAAGGCGGCAAGAGCATCTGGAGAAGGCGACGAGGACCATGACCGGGCAGCTGCTCGCCTGCCTCTCACAGGACCCTCGGAGAACCCAGACACTTCTGGGCCAGAGCGATAGCAGAGCAGGGAGGGCGTCTGCCTCGCACACGGCGGGCCTGGGTTTGATCCCCAGCATCCCATATGGTCCCCTGAGCTCTGCCAGGATAATTCCTGAGCATCACCAGGTGTGACCCAAAGACAAAGCAAACAGTCTAGACGTTTCCTTCCCTCTTCCCTACGTGGAACGCCAGAGCTGGGGAAGCTTTGAGAACCACTTCTGTGGTCTGAGGCCCTGCGGCAAGGCCTTCTCTCACCCAGCCTGTGTCCTCCCAGCTCTGGCGGCCCTTCCCCCAGCCCAGCACTCCAGGCCCCATGCAGGCCACCAGGGAGCACCGCTCACTTCCAGCACTGCTCCGGGTCTAGCGGGCCAGGACCCCACGTGCTGCAGGACCGTGTCTCCAGGGTCTCCCCAGACTCGACCAGGACCCCACGTGCTGCAGGACCATGTCCCCAGGGTCTCCCCAGACTCGACCAGGACCCCACGTGCTGCAGGACCGTGTCCCCAGGGTCTCCCCAGACTCGACCAGGACCCCACGTGCTGCAGGACCGTGTCCCCAGGGTCTCCCCAGACTCGACCAGGACCCCACGTGCTGCAGGACCGTGTCCCCAGGGTCTCCCCCAGACTCGACCAGGACCCCACGTGCTGCAGGACCGTGTCCCCAGGGTCTCCCCAGACTCGACCAGGACCCCACGTGCTGCAGGACCGTGTCCCCAGGGTCTCCCCAGACTCGACCAGGACCCCACGTGCAGCAGGACCGTGTGCCCAGGGTCTCCCCAGACTCGACCAGGACCCCACGTGCTGCAGGACCGTGTCCCCAGGGTCTCCCCAACTCACACCAGGACCCCACGTGCTGCAGGACCGTGTCCCCAGGGTCTCCCCAACTCACACCAGGACCCCACGTGCTGCAGGACCGTGTCCCCAGGGTCTCCCCAGACTCGACCAGGACCCCACGTGCTGCAGGACCGTGTGCCCAGGGTCTCCCCCAGACTCGACCAGGATCCCACATGCTGCAGGACCGTGTCCCCAGGGTCTCCCCAGACTCGACCAGGACCCCACGTGCAGCAGGACCGTGTGCCCAGGGTCTCCCCAGACTCGACCAGGACCCCACGTGCAGCAGGACCGTGTCCCCAGGGTCTCCCCAGACTCGACCAGGACCCCACGTGCTGCAGGACCGTGTGCCCAGGGTCTCCCCAGACTCGACCGGGACCCCACGTGCTGCAGGACCGTGTCCCCAGGGTCTCCCCAGACTCCGACCAGGACCCCACGTGCTGCAGGACCGTGTCCCCAGGGTCTCCCCAGACTCGACCAGGACCCCACGTGCTGCAGGACCGTGTCCCCAGGGGTCTCCCCCAGACTCGACCAGGATCCCACGTGCTGCAGGACCGTGTCCCCAGGGTCTCCCCCAGACTCGACCAGGATCCCACATGCTGGAGGACCGTGTCCCCAGGGTCTCCCCAGACTCGACCAGGACCCCACGCAGCAGGACCGTGTGCCCAGGGTCTCCCCCAGACTCGACCAGGACCCCACGTGCTGCAGGACCGTGTCCCCCAGGGTCTCCCCAGACTCGACCAGGACCCCACGCAGCAGGACCGTGTCCCCAGGGTCTCCCCAGACTCGACCAGGACCCCACGTGCAGCAGGACCGTGTCCCCAGGGTCTCCCCAGACTCGACCAGGATCCCACGTGCAGCAGGACCGTGTCCCCAGGGTCTCCCCAGACTCGACCAGGACCCCACGTGCTGCAGGACCGTGTCCCCAGGGTCTCCCCAGACTCGCACCAGGACCCCACGTGCTGCAGGACCGTGTGCCCAGGGTCTCCCCAACTCACACCAGGATCCCACGTGCTGCAGGACCGTCTCCCTCATACTCATGACGGAAGGCGGAAGGCAGAGCCCAGGCTCGCACACAGCATGCGCTGCTCGATTCGGGAGCAAACAGGTCCACGTTCCTGCCTTCACTCAGGCAGGCCCAGGGAGGCACCACGTCTCACCTGGTCTCTGGCTCCGCACAGGCCCCGAATGCCTCCCCCCTGCCAACTCACGGACACGCCCCTACCGACTCTTCCCATGGCCCAGGGGTGCTGCCTTGCTCACGCCCAGCCTGTCCTGGTGCCCAGCCCACACCCGTCGACCCCCACACACAGGGCAACACACTTGGGGACAGGACGGGGGCCCCTCCCTGAGTGCGTTGGGCTGCGGGCAGGAGCCCTCTGAGGGTCTCTCCAAGGCCTCCCAGACCCTGAGTCCAGCAGCTCTGCGCCCCAAACCCCTGTTCCTGACAACCCAGCACGATTCAGCCGCATGAACCACCCGATAAATGTTCTCCCGCCCGTCTGCAGTGTCTTTACGCTGGTCTTGCCTGAGTCCCATACACCTTGGGGTCTCCCTCTGGCCCCTTGGGAAGTCTGTGGGGCTGGGTCCCTGGGCAGAGGCGCTGCACCTGGGGAGGGGGTGAGCACCTGGCTGGTAGCTACCACCTCCACAGGTGAGGATTCTCAGGGCCACACGGGTCCAGCCTCTCTTCCCAGCCCAGAGACCTAGTTGGCCACCTGGAGGGCCGGACGCTTTCCTGAGACCTGGTTCTGACACCTCACGGGCCGGACGCTCTCCTGAGACCTGGTTCTGTCACCTCGAGGGCCGGACGCTCTCCTGAGACCTGGTTCCTGACACCTCGCGGGCTGGACGCTCTCCTGAGACCTTGTTCTGACACCTTGCGGGCCGGACGCTCTCCTGAGACCTGGTTCTGACACCTCACGGGCCGGATGCTCTCTTGAGACCTGGTTCTGACACCTCGCGGGCGGACGCTCTCCTGAGACCTGGTTCTGACACCTCGCGGGCTGGACGCTCTCCTGAGACCTGGTTCTGACACCTCGCGGGCTGGACGCTCTCCTGAGACCTCTTTTGCCATCAAGTGGCCAGACCCGCCTCTGTTTTCTCGGCTCTTCTTGCAGTCAGGCTGCATCACCGTTTCACAGAAAGCTGTCAGGCAGGAGATATTCTTTAAAACTTATAAGTTGATGACGTGTGTGTGTTTCATTTTTAAAGATCATATGTGTTTATTTCAGGGAACCAGGCAAATCTCCGACCTAGGCTCATCTACAGAAAGATCCAAAGAAAAAGCTGAACAGACGAGAGCCGCAGAAATAAACCAGCAGCAAAGACTCCGGGCCCCAGTTACCTGCGAGCGAGCTGGAACCCATAAGCCGGCAATTACAGCAGCTCTGAATCACTCCACGGCACCGCTGTGCCACGGAGTCGCTCATTCTGCCGCTTAACAACGTGGAACTACACTAAGGAACTGGGGCTACGATCAAATATTTTCTACTTGGTGAAACACAACTTTCTTTCTAACAACACGCAGGAACAAAGAAATATTAATGAACCAAGAAACCCGAGAGAGGAGGGGGGTGGGAAGGCGGCATGGGGGAGCGCAGAGACACGGGTCCTGGCGGGCCCAGGGGTGGGGACGCCCGTGCAAGGTCCCCTAGGTGGCCCACTCGGGAACGTAATAAAAATTAAACCACCAGGAGTCGAAACCTCATCCCTGGGCTGAAAGCAACAGGACCCCAACACTTCTGGAGAGCAGAAACAAACACGGGCAGGACACACTCTCCACCGGCAGCAAACAGCTAAGCTGTGCGCTGCGAGGCCATCCAGGCAGGCTCCACTGGGCACAGCCCCCGCAGAGAGCTGGCCTGCCCCATCAGCAAACAGCTAAGCTGTGCGCTGCGAGGGGCCATCCAGGGCGGGCCCCACCGGCACAGCCCCGCAGAGAGCTGGCCTGCCCCATCAGCAAACAGCTAAGCTGTGCGCTGCGAGGGGCCATGCAGGCGGGCCCCACCGGGCACAGCCCCGCAGAGAGCTGGCCTGCCCATCGTGGATGTCCTTTCTTACCCCCCACCTTGTGCCCGAGGACAGTGCCCAGCCTGCTTCCGGCCAAGCATGGGACTCGCCGGGCCACAGGAGCTGCTTCCCAAACCAAAGCGTGAGTAGTCAGGGTGCAGCCAGTCCGACCACTCCCGTCACCAGGAGTCGGAGGCCCCGTCCTCATCTCTGCCAAAGCTGCCCATGGCCACAGACTGGCACGCCTGGTGTCCAGGTCAGCAGGGGAGGCCATGAGGGCTGCAGACACAGTATCCTGGGCCCAGGGTGGCAGGGGGTCAGGCTGCACCAGTGTCCCTGAGTGTCAGGGCGCTCCGCCGGGTCCCCGACAGTGCCGGGAAGCGAAGTTCCCTTCTACCTCCGGCCGGCGAGGAATGGATGAACACTCAGAAATCCGATGAGGTTTTAAAAAAGCTTTACTTATCACAGGTTCAGGCATACAAATCAGCAAAAGGAAAAACCCGATGCTTAGGATTCCAGGCTAGGAACCCCAGCCACGTGTAGGCCAAGATGGCGACCACCACGTGTGAAAACTTCCAAGGGGAATAAACGCTCACAATGCGAGATCCCACCGGAAGAAGAAGCCCGGGAGAGCGGAACCTGCAAGTTTATACCCCCAGCAACTCAGACCTTCCTCCCATTGTTATGGAAAGCAGGGAGGGTCCAATGCCCTTAGGTAGTCCCTCCCTGCATCTCACCTAGGGCCTTTACTGTGCTAATGTTTTGAGCTGGAATGCCTTTGAAATGTAGAGAAGGGGGTTTCTGAGATGGCATGTCACTGTACCAAAGATCAACACCAATGCCAGTTAAATATTTCTCCAAGCCTTCACAAGTCTCCTCTACTTCATTGTAGTTTTATATTTTATCAGGGAGCCATGCTTGTTTGTTTGGAAGCAAACAGCATTTCTCTCTGGTCTAATTACTTAGGTGTCCTTACGTGGCCAGGCTAATATGCTGGTAAGATCTAGCTAGTCCCACGATGATTGTGATAGCATGGGAGAATATTTATACCAGCTAGTACAGCATACATGGTCGGATAAACTGCCACATTTAGACTACCCCCTTATCTACGGAGTGATTTTCGGGAGGCAATCCAGAGCAGATGCAGTGGCCCTTAGGAGTCCTGCAACACCTGAGCAGCGCAGGTGGAGCCTCTGCTGACGGCAGCTGCCCTGTGGGGGGTATCAGGAGAGGGGAGCCCCACCGCCCCCACCCAACGCCCTGCCGTGGGCACAGGAGAAGGGTACCGAAGGGGAACCGGAGCAGAGTGCAGCCTGACACGGGGTAGCAGCAGGCTGGCCGCGCCACTCACCAGCAGACAGTGATTTGGCCAGAGGCACGACCAGCTCTGGGGATAGTAACTGCGGGGGCATGAGACAATGACCCCCACGCCCCTCCCCCGAGCCAGGAACGCAGGACAACCTCATGGGCTCAGACACGGAAATGCCCAGTGACAAGTGTCTGGGAACAAACACTGAACTTCCCACTCAGGAGCAGGAGCGACAGGGCTGCCTGGTCAGTCCTGGCACGGCGTGCCTGGTCAGTCCTGGCACGGCTCGGAACTTCCCACTCAGGAGCGGGAGCGACAGGGCTGCCTGGTCAGTCCTGGCACGGCAGATGGCCCCCAGGGCTCCACCGGCAGTGACAGGGCACAGAGCCAGGAGCATGCCCTGAGCACCACCAGGTGTAGATCAAAACCCAAAAGCAGCCAAAAGACCACAGTAAGGGGAGACACGGAGGGACGCCTGCCGTGCCGCACTTTCCCAAACAGGCAGCAGGGTCAGACGCCGCCTGCCACCGACAGCCAGTGACCTGCTGAGTTGCGTGTGTGTGTGTGTGCGGGTGGGGGGCACACCAGGACACCAGAGCCGCACAGTGCCAGGGAAGCTAGGCCTGGAGCTGCCCGGCCATGCCCAGGGTCTGCAGCCTGCGAGCTGGCACCGTCCACATGTCAGCCCCATGCCGGGCCCCACCAGTGCAGCACCATGAGCTTGAGACCATCCACCCCCCCGTGGGGCGGCTCCAGGGATGGCGACTCAGGACCACTGTGCTCCATCGGGTGAGTTCAATCCCACAGCTGGGGCCCGTGACCCCGTCACCCCCACTGGGAAGGCTCGACTCGCAGAGCAGAGACCTGTCACCCGTCACCCCCACTGGGAAGGCTCGACTCGCAGAGCTGAGCCCTGTCACCCGTCACCCACCCCAAGGACGCTCCTTTCCTGACCTGAACGCTGCTGCCCTCTGGATCCTGCACCCTCTGTGGCCAGACTCTGCTCTCTCTGACGCCTGGACAGACACATGGGTCTTCGCCCTCTCCTGACTGGGTTGCCACATAACACGTGGACTGCCAGGAATTCAAGAATTCTAGAATTTGTTTTTAAACTTTCAATGTGGTTTTTTTTCAAGTCTCTTTTTTTAGAGACTCACAGACATGGGCAGTCAAATGCTCTAATGGACTAATGGAGATTTTTTTGAGGACACACTGTTGTGTGGTCAAGAGTGTAGTCCAAATACTCATATGGAGGCTGCATCTGGATTTTCTCCATAGCTACTTTAGAGGTGACTACAAGAGTATGCCTCCCGCACGGTAAGCCTGGCAAACTGCTGTCGTATTTGATATGTGTCGTATTTGATATGCCAAATACCAGTAATATTTATATTGGGTCATTCTCATGACCTAATATAATGGTTTGAGGCTTTTTATGTTCCTGGAGCAAGCGGATGCCTTTGGGTTCTACTAGCATGAGACAGGACATATGGAGATATTACTGGTGCCCGCTCTAGCAAATAGATGATGAACGGGAAGATAGTGATAGTGATAGTGATACTTGTAAACCAGCCTCGGGTAAAACTGTCATTACTTCATTATACAAATTCTGGAGATCTTTGGAACTATCGCAAGCTAGCAAGATATCATCTATGTAGTGGCTGATGTATGTATTGGGAAATTTAACACGAGTAGGTCTCAAAACTTCATCAACAAAGTGTTGACACATTGTTGGTGAGTTAGTCATTCCTTGTGGCAATACCGTCCATTGAAATCCACATAAAGGACGTTTATGATTGATAGAAGGAACTGAAAATGCAAACCTTTTACGATCATCTGGGTGAATAGGTGTTGGATGACAGGTTTAGCTAGTTTGGGAGCTTTGTTGTTTTGCCCACTCCCAGTTTAATCTATTTAAGCCAAGGTTGAGACACAGGTACACCCGGCAGAGCAGAAACCAGCTTTCCCCGTTGAACGCCCTGCATTCCATGGACCACGAGAACAACTTCCGACCCGAGTCCACCATCCCGAAGGAGCCTCGGAGGAGCCCAGAGAAACCCCCCACACCTTGCTGGCAGCGATCTGTGTCTCAATCCACACTCTGCAGCTGGTAAGATCTCCCCCCCCCAGCATATTAATCCAGTCTCCAGCCCACAGATTAATCCAGTCTCCAGCCCAGCTTGTCAGAAACCCAGCCTACAAGGACCCGCCCTGCAGAGACCCGCCCTTCAGAGGAGAGTATTTCAAGCCCAGGGAATGCTTGAGCCTAAAGACACAGGTACACCGGCAGAGCAGAAACCAGCTTTCCCGTTAGCTGGGCCGCATAGCGGCCGCCGATTTACCCTCCAAATTACCACAAATATTCTACCCACCCCTCTGAGAGAGCCCCACAAAGTAATGAGAATATAGTGCCCGCATGGCAGAGCCTGGCAAGCTGTCCGATGCGTGTTCGATATGCCAAATCCAGTAACAAAAATGTTTATTTTCCTGACCCCGAAAGAGCCCTTAATTCGGCAGCAGTAAGAAAGGCAAACAAGCAGTGCCTGATAAAATTTCACAGCTGTCCTAGGCTGCCAAAATGAAGAAGGACTAAAATGACTGTCTGTACTTTCAATGCACGTACACTGGTATCGGAAGCATATATTGAGGATCTGATGCTGCAAGCAACAAAGATCAAGTACGACATCATTGGTCTGACTGAGATGAGGAGGCGCCAGTCGCATCATGCATCCTGAATCAACCAGATGCCATTGGGCTACATTGGCACGTGATAGGGTTCAATGGAAATGTTACTGGCGCCCGCTCGAGTAAATCGATGAATAACGGGATTCAAGTGATCAAGTGATCACAGACATGGGGCAGAGCTGCTACTGGCTCTCCCTGTGCCCAGCCACTCACGAGGCGCCTGGGAGGGATGGCGGGTTCTAGCCCTGGTCCGCCACCCCAGCAGAGCCTCACAACAAGCCAGACGACCCCCCCCACTCCATGAGGGCCTCCATTTTCCACATCCGACTTCCCCCTCGTCAGAACTTCACCCAGCAGACCAGCCTATAGCCTATCACAGCCCGGCTCGTGGCCACGTGGTTCATCAATAAATGCTGGATTTAGAGATGACTACAAGAGTATGCTACCCGCACAGCAGAGCCTGGCAAGCTACCCGTGTCATATTTGATATGCCAAATACCAGTAACAATTATAGACCTCATTCCCATGACCTAATGGAATGGCTTGAGGCTCTTTATGTTCCTGGAGCAAGCAGGTGCCCTTGGACTCTACTAGCATGAGACAGGACATATGGAGATATTGCTGGTGCCCGCTCGAGCAAATCGATGATGAATGGGAAGATAGTGATAGTGAATGTGATTTTTATTTTCTGGAAGAAGCCCTTTGAAAACAAAAGGGGCGAGTTGCTAAGCAGAGGCCCCCTGGGTTGCTGCCTCAGGGTGATGGGGTCTGCAGGGCCCGGCAGGGACTAAACGGGGTGTCCCTAGAGCCCAGCGAGGAGGCATCGGTGTCCCTGACGATCTGCCTCCACTCTGCTCACAGAGCAAACGAGATGAGCCTTTGCCAGCTGAGCGAGTCGCTGAATGCCGCAGAAATGCGTCGCCCCAACCACGTATAGGCAGGGACAAGGACGCAACACCTGGTCCCCGAATCTGCTGGTGCCACGTCGGGGCAACTGCGCTAGGGGAGGGAGGGCTGAGCGGGTGTCCCCATGACGGGGGCGCGACGGACAGGCATCGGCGGCACGGAGGGCGGAGACTCGGCCCCATTTCCAGAGCACCATCAGCCAGCAGAGACAGGATCTGATTCTAAATTTCAAGGAGTATTACATTAAGGCAATAACTCACCTTCCAGCTACAATACCGCAACACCACATTTCATAAATACTTCTCATCGACAAGCCAAGCTAATTCGGGTTAATTTTATTGTATTTTGGTGCTATCTCACATTTGTGTGCAATTACCTTTATCACTTTATTGCCAAGGCAGAAAGCAATCAGAACAATTATTTGAAAGCCGGGGTTTATAAATTCTAAATCACAGTCGCTGGCATTTTTGATAAAACAGCCGCTTTATCTCGGGCAGCGGCAGGCCATGGGATAAATCATGCATCAGTCAAGTGCAGCTGACCCCCAAGCGCATGGCGCAATATCAGGCGCTTCCAAAGAAACTTCCGCCGTCATCCATCATCCTTCATAATACTAAAATAGCTGCACACCTGGAGAACAGGAGCTGGAGGAAAATAATAATAATAAAAAAACCAGCCGAGCGGCAAGGGAGAAACACCCGCACCGCCACCCTCCACCAGAGCCACGGCCCACGACACGACACACGGGACTTCACAGCAAGTCCATGTCCATGAGGATGCTCGACACGGCACTGAGCGTCCGTGGGCGGCTGAGCGCCGCCATAGAAGGGAAAGCGCCATGCGCAGGTCCAGACACGCTCAGAATCTGCCTCTCCATGGGGCCTGCACAGCCCTCACACACCCACAGCCCCACGGCCTCACACACCCGCAGCCCCGCGGCCTCACACCCGCAGCCCCGCTGGCCCTCACACACCCGCAGCCCCGCGGCCTCACACACCCGCAGCCCCGCTGGCCCTCACACACCCCGCAGCCCCGCGGCCTCACACACCCGCAGCCCCACGGCCCTCACATACCCGCAGCCCCATGGCCCTCACACATCAAAGACTAGAGGGAGACCCCCTGAGCACCCCTAAGTCAATCACAGGAGGCAGAGCGCCAAGCGCCGTGCCAGTAGGAAGGTGGGTGGCCAGTGCCCATCCAGCCTGTCCCCCGGAGACAAGCACAGGAGCTCAGACAAAGCGGTCACACGTCTTGGGCAACCCTGTCCCCACCTTGCTGGTGCTTGTCTGTGTGACAGCAAAGCGCTGAGTACCCTCAGTCAAGCTGGCTCCGGCCCCCAACCCCGGGGCACAGCGACCCTGGCTGGCGGAGGAAGGAGACGCCTTAGTGGCGGCCGCACCAGTCACCTGCGGCGGGAGAGCGGGCGAGGCTGGTACCAAGGGCCCACAATGGACGTCCGAGGTCACGTCCCATCAGCACCCGGGCGCAGGCCTCTGCGGACAAGCGCTCTCTACCTCCACAAAGACTCCCACAGCGGGCAGAGCAGGGCCCGGCATCTGCTGTAAAGATCCCAGCAGCGACCACAGGGCCTGGGAAGCTTTTCAGAACAGGAGCCTTGGGGCTGTGGGCAAGCTACAGAAACGTGGCTCGGCCCAAACCAGCCTGAGGTGACGGGCAGGGCAGGGCTGGGCTCTGCCCTAACTTTCACCCCCAACTGCAGAATCTCGCCCAGCGATTCCAAGCGGCCCCAGGCTGCCTTCAGCGCCAACTGCAGGGACAAGCTTCCCGCGGCTGCGTGGCGCGCCCCAAGCCACCAGCAGACCCGGCGCTGCAGACGCCACGGCACCAGAGCTGGGGAGACAGCACATGGGGCCACAGCCCTGCCGCCTGCCACAGCGTTCCCCAAGTGTCACAGACCGGCTCTGCAGCCTTGGGCCCACACCTGAGCTCCAGGCACAGAACCCTGGGCCGCGGAGCACTGTCAGGTCAAGTCCTCACCCACGTGCCATGAAGTAGGAGCTGGCCGTTGGAGTACAGCTCCCTGTGTGAGCTGTGGGTGTCGCAGCGAGTGCCCGGACACTCACTCTGGGAAGGGGCTTCCGGCTCGGCAGCTCGGCCCCAGCAGAGGAGCATCAATCAACCGCACAGAGCCAGACGCACCAACGCAGCACCCCGGGCAGGTTCACCAGGACCAAGGCCTGGGTTTCAGCGGCGCCTCACCCCGTCACGCAGGCGGCAGGACAGGACCCTCACCTCTCTGCAGCGGGCACTTGGGTGTGGGAGATCCCAGCGGGCCGCCAGCCTGTCTATGTGCAGCAGACCAGTGCCTGGCCAGCTCCCAGTGCACGTACAGGGGCTGTGTGGACGGCCGCCTCCCAAGCAAACCCTCAAGCCTCATGTGGCCATGACAAGCAGCCAACGGTCAGAACTCAGGTGGACTCGAGCACCCGTGGGGAGTCCCCGCCCACCCCGCCACAGGGGCGCCAGAAGCAACGGAGGCTCCTGACTGTTCTCCAGGCTCCCAGGCCCCTTGGAGAAGTGACTGACGCTGGGGCCGGGGGGCTGTGCCACCTTAACCTCTGGCAGCTCCGCCACACGGGCATGCGCGCATGGGGCCTGCACCAGGCCGGGCCCCAGACTGCACACGGGGCACGGGGCGTTAGCCTGGGAAACTTCGCAGCACAGGGACCAAGATCTGGGGACGGTGCAGGCCGGGGCTGGGAAATCAAGCAGCTGAAGAGATCCCAAAGGAACATCGCTGTCCGCTGCCCAGCCGCTTCCTGGCACCTCATAAATCAAAGACTGAGGCTCCTGCTTTTAAACATCAGGAACCAGGACGAAACTCAGCTATACAGACGCTGCCCCACCGGCCGCCTGCATCCAGGAAGGACAGCGCCACACCAGGTCTCGTCTGGCAACGCGGAGAGGCACAGGCCGTGACGGGCGTCTGCGCGCAAACGCAGAGCAGAGGACACGCATCCCGAGGATTCCCAGAAACATCTTAACCCGGGAGAGGCCGCCCCTGCTCCAGCGCCGTCTGGCCCAGAGCACAGGCCACGTAGCTACAGGACGTATCCCAGACCGGCCGCGCCACACTCCCGGCCCCGGGCTTTCAGAAACACCGCACGCCTTGCAGTGGGTCGGCATCAAAGCGCTGCACCCGCTGTCGGGGCAGACCCCGGGAGGGTGGCGGCGGGTGAGCGGCCCCAGGAGCCACTCCGCGCATTTCCCTAAGGAAGCCCAGCGCTGGGAGTGCAGACGCCAGTCTGCGTGTTTGGTCTTGTCGGGCGTGACGTGTCCTGCGCCACCGATCACGCTTGCCGGAGTAGTGGCCGGTGTCCTCTCTGGAAGCGCCTGGGCCAGTGCTAAGGGGGACACACACACGGGACCAGGCAGTTCTAGGGGTCAGGGCAGAGAACACGGGAGGCACATCTCAGGCTGCCGCACACCTGGGCCCCCAGAGCTGCTGTGGAGGACTCTGGGGCGCCACCACTCACGGTGACAAAACCCCAAATGTCACAGCGGGGCTGTGGCCGCCACACGACACCGTCCATGTGGCACCTCACTGTTCGAGCACCAGCGAATTCTCACCCTGGGCCCTTCTCTGGGCCAGTCTCTGACGGCACCCGGCAACCGCGACAGAGGTGAGGCTCCTGCTGAGACAGTGCGGACGGAAGCCCCAGCACCAGCACCGAAGGATACGCCAACGTGAGAAGAGCAGAGCAGCCCCCAGACTCGCGTGGACTCACGTGGACTCGGACACCGCCAGCGCCATCAGAGCACGGGTGCAGAGTGCGGGCACCTTTGCGGTCAGCCCACAGCGGCATCAAATCCCACGAGTGTGACTGCCCCTGAGCCCAGGGTGCCGCGATGTTCTGGGGGAAGCTGCCCTGTCCTTCGACTGAAGTCACAGACGTACCATGTTCCCAGGCGCTGCACAAAACGCCGGTTCTTTAGTCTCAGAGCTGAAGCCTAACAACATGGCCGACTATATGCAACATACGCTCCGGAACTGACACCAGCAAACAGCTTGGCGACAGGCATGCGCTTGGTGGGTCCAGTCGAGGGCAGGCTCCAAACAGCTGTGGTCGCTCAGGATACAGCAGTAAGGAGTGGAGGGGTTGCAGACATGGGCAGAGACAGAGCCGTGCAGCCCAGGATGGGTGCGGCAACCAACCAGAGGCTGAAATAATCACAACTGATATATTAAATAAAAGAGAAATCAAGGGAGAGAGCAGTGAATTTTAAGTAGTGACTCCAGCGACATTTCAGAGTCTGAGAGGAACATTGCAGAACTGAGAGATGAGCCTCGACCAGCGGACCCTCCCGGTGAGCAGGAGAGTGGAGAGAGCAGCGAGAGGGGCACACGTGACGTGCAGAGACCCCAGAGAGGAGCAGCAGCGGGGCGCCTGGGAAGTGGCGGTGGGGGGCCGACGGGAGGATGGGCTCTGGGCACCCCTGGCTCTGTCCCTGTGACTGCCCCAGAGGGGCGGACTCTGGGTGAGGAGAAGCAACGTGGATTGAGTTAAGTATTTTCCTAAACAGGAACCATCGAGAGATTCAAGAAACTCAGTAAACCCCCCAAGACAATAAATATGACAGAAAAAAAACAACTAAGCAAAATGCAGCAACCCACTTCCAAAGAAAGAGAGAGAGAGGGAGGGAGGAGAGAAAGAACCAGAGCAAGATCAAAGAATGGAGACACAGATGCGCATACGGCCCCCAAAGTCACGGCCAAGGCTGGAGCCAACCACCAGCAACTTCAGACACTGGATGAAAAGCAGCGACATGCTGGTACAGTGAAACGGCACCTGCTGACTCAGCAGTGGAGAAGACGCCAGAACAGTGGGGAAGAATCCGAACGGCGGAAAAGAATCTGGAATGGTGGAGAAGAATCAGGAATTATGAAGAATCCAGAACAGTGGAGAAGAATCCAGAACATTGAGAAGAATCCAGAACGATGGAGAAGAATCCAGAACAGTGGAGAAGAATCTGGAAAGTTGGAGAAGAATCTGGAATGATGAAGAAGAATCGAACAGTGTGGAAGAATCGGAATGGTGGAGAAGAATCTGGAACAGTGGAGCTGAATCCAGAACGATGACTGTGGCTTTGTCTTCTGACTGGGGCCCTGACCAGTGTCGAGATCACTCCCAGCTCTGAGCACTCCCGCCGTGCTCCGAGGCCACACGCAGTGCCGTGCCTTAGCTGCGTCCCTCTGTGGGCTCGCTGCGAACCCGGGAGCGTTTCCTGAACTAGAGAATAAGCAGCATCTTCACATGAACAATCCATGTCCGGGTTAACAGCCTGGGCAAACAGCCCCTATTCTGGGGCCAGGACAGAGCCCGGGCCCGTTCCGTGAGGCGTGAGCTCGCACTGGGAAGAAGCAGAGCAGGTGGAAGGGCGGTCACGAAAAGGAAGGAGCAGCAGCAAGGAGCACCATGTTTAGATAAAGCCACAGAAATTTAACTTTCTTGATGCAATAACAACTGCGACGTATCCCACCCGCACAGCAGAGCCTGGCAAGCTACCCGTGTCGTATTTGACCTGCCAAAAACCAGTATCAATTATAAACCTCATTCCATGACCTGATGGAATGGTTTGAGGCTTCATGCTCCTGGATCAAGCAGTTGCCCTTGGGCTACACTAGCATGTGCAGGACGTGTGGAGATGTTACTGGTGCTGGTCAAGCAAATCAATGACCAATGGGAAGACAAGTGATACAAGTGAACAACAACTGCACTGAAAGTCTACAATTAAAGCTGGTGAGGGATGGAGCTCTGGGACATGCTTATCGCTTATAAAGTGGCTGAAGACAAAGTGACATGAATCTTCATAGTCATAAGGTCAAAGACGTGTGGCACAGCCTCTGGGTAGTGCGGTGCGGGTGGGGATCTGGCAGGGCAGGGCACAGCCCTGGCATCTGCAAACCCTTGGGTCAAACCCTGGTACCACATGCCTCCAAGCACTCACTGCCAGGTCCATCTGTGACGAAGAGAAACGCGTAGCATACACACACAGCCAGAGCGGCGGACGAGAACAGGAAAGACCCATCACCGCAAAGGGGAGCGAGGGGGCTGCAAGGAAGGACCTAAAGGACACAAACAAACAAGCCAGAGAACTCAGCTGCCCTCATGCCCGCCACTGCCAAGGCGAGTAGCAACCTACACCTGGCCACGTTAAACAACAAAACACAGAGTCCGCTGAGAACTCTGGGCCTTCCCAGAATAGGGGTGGGCAGACTCTCCGCCCACACCAATATCCCTGCCGAGAAACGGCCCCGCTCCACAGCTAGTCTCGAGAAGAACGTGATGCCGCTGAATCGGCCCGAGAGACGGGTCAGGGCTGGGAATTCAGGCGCCTTCTTGGAAGGGGACGAGCAGACGCCCCTCCTGCCTGAGGGCCCAGCGGCGCCAGCCACACTCGACACCTCCCTATACAGACAGCACAGCCCACAGCGGAACCACACCAAGACACCAAACCATCCCAGCTCCAGCTCCTGGAGCTTGCAGTCACAGACACAGCCACGGACACAGCAGAGCTGCAGCCATGGATGCAGCCACAGATACAGCCACAGACATAGCCACGGACACAGCAGAGCTGCAGCCAGAGACACAGCCATGGATGCAGCCACAGATGCAGTCACAGACACAGCCACGGACACAGCAGAGCTGCAGCCAGAGACACAGCCATGGATGCAGCCACAGATGCAGTCACAGACACAGCCACGGATACAGCAGAGCTGCAGCCAGAGACGCAGCCACGGATGCAGCCACAGATGCAGTCACAGACACAGCCATGGACACAGCAGAGCTGCAGCCAGAGACGCAGCCACGGATGCAGCCACAGATGCAGTCACAGACACAGCCATGGACACAGCAGAGCTGCAGCCAGAGACGCAGCCACGGATGCAGCCACAGATACAGCCACAGATGCAGTCACAGACACAGCCACAGACACAGCAGAGCTGCAGCCAGAGACGCAGCCACGGATGCAGCCACAGATGCAGTCACAGACACAGCCATGGACACAGCAGAGCTGCAGCCAGAGACGCAGCCACGGATGCAGCCACAGATACAGCCACAGATGCAGTCACAGACACAGCCATGGACACAGCAGAGCTGCAGCCAGAGACACAGCCACGGATGCAGCCACAGATGCAGTCACAGACACAGCCATGGACACAGCAGAGCTGCAGCCAGAGACACAGCCATGGATGCAGCCACAGATGCAGTCACAGACACAGCCATGGACACAGCAGAGCTGCAGCCAGAGACGCAGCCACGGATGCAGCCACAGATGCAGTCACAGACACAGCCATGGACACAGCAATAACTGCAGCCAGAGACGCAGCCACAGATGCAGTCACAGATACAGCCACGACACAGCAATAACTGCAGCCAGAGACGCAGCCACGAATGCAGCCACAGATGCAGTCACAGACACAGCCATGGGCACAGCAGAGCTGCAGCCAGAGAAGCAGCCACAGATACAGCCACAAATGCGGTCACAAACACAGCCACAGACACAGTAGAGCTGCAGCCAGAGACACAGCCACGGATGCAGCCACACGCCACCTCCCAATCTCAGCACTGAGAGTCCAGGAACAACACAGCAAATCTGACGGGGACGTGGCGAGAAGCCACCAGGCTCACAGATGCCCCACCAGCCCCCGCCAGCCCTGTGGATCCTCAGACGGCAACTCCCCGGCACCACTAGGGAGATACAACAAGGAACACAAGTTGGATTATTGATGTGTTTCAGATAATTCCATCTGCCTTTTTGGTTGAAAGGAGCAATATGAAGTAAATCTGTTCCACTAGGGAGCAGGCCGGGGGTGGGTGGGAAACTGGGGACCTCTGCCCCCTCTGGACGGGCAGAGGCAGGAAGGACACCCCTCCCCCCTGTGCCCGTATATGCTCTGGATGGGCAGAGGTGGGAAGGGCCCCCCGTGCCCGTATATGCTCTGGACAGGCAGAGGCAGGAGCTGCATCAGAGCTGCAGCCAGAGACACAGCCACGGATGCAGCCACAGATGCAGTCACAGACACAGCCACGGACACAGCAATAACTGCCTGTGCCCGTATATGCTCTGGACAGGGCAGAGGCAGGAAGGACACCCCTCCCCCGTGCCCGTATATGCTCTGGATGGGCAGAGGCAGGAAGGGCCTCCTGTGCCCATATATGCTCTGGGCGGGCAGAGGCAGGAAGGGCCCCCCTGTGCCCGTATATGCTCTGGACGGGCAGAGGCGGGAAGGGCCTCCTGTGCCGTATATGCTCTGGACGGGCAGAGGCAGGAAGGGCCCTGACATGAAACAAAACAGCAGCTCCTACACCTCAAAGCAGACACCAACACCCAGCACCAAGCCCTGTCACTGTAGGGCTGTGACCAGCAGAACAGGAGCGAGGATGGGCACTAGGCACTGCTGGGAGGGACACGGCCACAGCTGGAAACAGTCAGGAGCTTCCCAGAGAGCCCTGGGTAGAGCTAGCCATTCCACCTCTGGTGCAGGGAGCACAGCAGAGGTACATGGACATAGGGAGCTCAGCAGTGGAGCACTACATAGGAGCAATACCATGGGGAGCACTGAGTAGAGCACAGCCATGGGGACTAGTGAGTGGAACAGTGTGGGGAGCAAGGCCGTGGGGAGCACCGCATTGGAGCATGGCCATGGGGAGCACTGCAGGGGAGCAAAGCCATGGGGAGCACTGCAGAGGAGCTTAGCCATGGGGAGCACTAAAAGAGCTCGGTGCCTAGCAGCCCGGAGGTGGGCACAACTCATGTTTCGGGACAGGCGAAGGCTCCTAAGGCCTGGAAGCGGTGCAGTGGCTACAGCTGCTGCTCGACGCGGAGGCCCAGGGGGCGCTGTCTCAGAGGTACAGTCCGGGGGCAGAGTCAGGTGTGTGACCCCAGCAGGCGACCCCAGCAGGCACATACAATGTAGACATGTCACAGGAGGGACAGTGAGGCCACTGGACAAGGCGGCGCTGGCCCTGCACACGGCCAACCTGGTTCCACCTGGCACCGTTTACGGTCCCACAAACCCCACCAGAGTGAGCCCCGAGCACAGAGCCAAGAGTGAGCCCCGAGCACAGAGCCAGGAGTGAGCCCCGAGCACAGAGCCAGGAGTGAGCCCTGAGTACAGAGCCAGGAGTCAGCCCTGAGCACAGAGCCAGGGAGTGAGCCCTGAGCACAGAGCCAGGAGTCAGCCCTGAGTACAGAGCCAGGAGTGAGCCCTGAGCACAGAGCCAGGAGTGAGCCCTGAGTACAGAGCCAGGAGTCAGCCCTGAGCACAGAGCCAGGAGTGAGCCCTGAGTACAGAGCCAGGAGTCAGCCCTGAGCACAGAGCCAGAAGTGAGCCCTGAGCACAGAGCCAGGAGTCAGCCCTGAGCACAGAGCCAGGAGTGAGCCCTGAGCACAGAGCCAGGATTGAGTCCTGAGCACAGAGCCAGGAGTCAGCCCTGAGCACAGAGCCAGGAGTGAGCCCTGAGCACAGAGCCAGGAGTCAGCCCTGAGCACAGAGCCAGGAGTCAGCCCTGAGCACAGAGACAGGAGTCAGCCCTGAGCACAGAGACAGGAGTCAGCCCTGAGCACAGAGCCAGGAGAAAGTCCTGAGCACAGAGCCAGGAGTGAGCCCTGAGCACAGAGCCAGGAGTCAGCCCTGAGTACAGAGCCAGGAGTGAGCCCTGAGCACAGAGCCAGGAGTCAGCCCTGAGCACAGAGCCAGGGAGTCAGCCCTGAGCACAGAGACAGGAGTCAGCCCTGAGCACAGAGACAGGAGTCAGCCCTGAGTACAGAGCCAGGAGTCAGCCCTGAGCACAGAGCCAGGGAGTCAGCCCTGAGCACAGAGCCAGGAGTCAGCCCTGAGCACAGAGCAGGAGCAGAGCAGCACCCGCAGCCGAAGAGCAGGCGCCCTCTCAGTAAGGAAGCAGTCCAAAATCCCCATGTTTCACGGCGTACTCATTCCAGCAATGCGCCAGCCGCACTGCTAGAAAAAGAAATAAACTAAAAATTAAAACGCCCTGAAAAGCACAGAGACAGAACGTGTGAAAATCGCGAGGAGAGTAGCGCAGATCCACGAGTTGCTGGTTCTACAAACCAGGACACGAGGCAGGCAGCCGCAAGCGAGACCTAGCGACCCGAAGGACAGCGGGGACACACGGGGGGGGGTGAGCGGCGAGCACCGACTGCAGAGGCCGGACACCCAGGAAGCCAGAAGCCAGCACCTGCTCCAAGGTAGCTGCTGAACCGCGGGGGAACAGTGACCACGTCAGAAGGACAAAGAAAGTCAACTGAGAAGTGAGGAGCCCTTTGAAATCTCCTTCCACACATTTCCGGGGTAGAGGGAAAATCGACCAATTTTCAGATGAAAGACCATTTAGCCTAAACTGCTGTAGAGACGCAGAAGGAAACACACTCAAGCGTGCTCTGAGGCCAGTTTATCTTTGAAACACAACCCAGACCAGGCATGAGCCCGGCTCACACACACACGTACAAATTCAAACAAGCAATTAGGAGCCCAAGTCCACAGGCGTTTGAAAGGGCTGCGCGGAAGTCCGTGCCGGGAAGCCGAGGTCACTGGCCGCCCATCTGTCTCTAGAAGGGGCAGGAAGAACTGCCGCTACCTGTCAGCGGGCCCAGGAAAAAAACGACTTAATAAACGTCAGACATGCATGACACAGAAGGAAAGGAAACCTCCCTCCTACCACGACACAAAGCAAGCACCACTTTCAGTGGTGACAGTTAACAGATTCCTCCTCTTCTTCAAAAAAGTAACAGGTTGAGTCTATCAATTATCGCGTTGTGTCCACGCAGCAGGCCCTGCGGTGCCGACACACTCCAGCAGGAAGAGATGGGGTCTGCGGGGAGAGAGAGGAGCAAAGCCCCCACAGGAGGGGACATCCCAGGACACACAGCATGTCCAAGGGACAGCAAAGCACGGGACGCTGGCCCGGCACGGGCAGTCGGGTTCAATCCCCAGCACCGCCAGGAGTGACCCCTGAGCCCAGAGCCAGGAGTAAGGCCCGAGGACCCCTGAGTATGGCCCCACACCAAAAACTAAAACATAAAACACATTTCAAATAACTCAAAAAGCGGAGTTCCACAATCAGGTTAGAAGGAGAGCCAACAAACATCAGCCTTTCCGATTTCCAGTGGAAAAGTGATCGTAAAAAAACAGAACCCCAGGCGTAACGGCCACAGACCGTCACAGGATGGCCAAGCTCTGGGCTTTCTGTGTCTGGGCAGGCCGGACACAGCCCGGGTAAGGCTCTGCCAGCAGCCTGCACTCGCCACACCTGGGCCGTAGCTGCTCCGGAACCAGCCTCACTCGCTCAATGGGCCGCTGGTTCTGACGGAGCAGCGAAGCTTGAGGAGAAAGGACACACACAGACTAGACCACACAAATACATTCTGGAAACATGAAAAAAAAAAAAGTCAGCAATATCCAGGGGAAGACTGCAGGGCAGGGAAGCTAGAGAAGGGTCAGCAAGAGGCGCAGGTCCACAGGGGCCGCCTGCTGGACAGAGCGAGGGACAGGCCAGGCAACCGCTCAGCTGGGCCGGCACAGCCACGTGTGGGCTCAGGGAGTGCGGCCACTGCTCTGCCTCTTCATCTCACTCCCTGGCCGCTGTCAAACGCGTGACTGGGGAAACTGCAGGAGGAGCCGGGAGTGAGGCCCAGGGCCGTCCCGCAATCCTGGTCCCTGGAGACCACCCAGAGTGACCCTGACTCTCAGAGGACAAAGTCCTGGGGTGGGGGGGTGCAGGGTGCAGAGCGTCGCCCAGGGGTCAGGCAGACAGGGCAGCCCCCAGGAACTGGATCCGGGTCACCCAAAGCTGCCGGCAGGATGGGCCCCACTTCCGCCTGCTCTCACCTTCCGCACCATTAAGAGGCCTGGGGCAGCCCCAGCTCTGTGGGCCTGGGCACACACCGAACCCTCCAGGCCTGCCCAGCGCCTTCCAGCAGCCACGAGGTCAGAGGTCAGGCCTGGGCCCAGTGCAGGGCACGAAGGAGGAGAGCCCGGGTGCCCCTGCCGACCCCAGCCCCCTCCCCACTCTTGTGGCCCAGGTCAGAAGTGCCCCCTCCCCCTCCTCCCACCTTGGAGCCTCCCCTGAATCCAGGAAGGGCTCGACCCGGCCAGGGCCGTCCTCGACACCAGCTCACAAAGGAGAAACAGCGTGAAGGGCCCCACCGGTCGTAGTGAAATGATCTACAAGGTTGCTTCCTGGGGCAGGTGACTCCTGTAAGCAGAAAGGGGTCGCAGAGAAGACTCACATGGGGAGTAAGATCAGAACGAGCCCCAGCCTCCAGCCCGGGAGGTCAACAGGCATCTGAGAGTATCTCCAGGCTGATCAATTAGACAACATCGATAAAATGGTCAAGTCCCTTGACAAAATTCCCCAAGTCCCCAGAAAGAACAGAAAGCCCAGAGCCACACAGGCCGGGCTGGCAAGATGGACCCCGACTGACCTCCGCAGGACAGTGGCCGTCGAGGGGCCTGGCTGTGGTCACTCAGGTCACTCCCGGAGAGGCAGGGCTGCAGTGCTCGGTGAAAGTGCCTGTCTGGGCTCGGCTGCCCAAACCCTCAGGACTCCCCAGGGAGGAAGGTGGGCAAAGGCCCGCACAGTGCGGTGGGGGGCCCTAGTGAGTGGGGGCTGATTCCCCCACTCCCCCTCAGTCCCTCAGCACTGCTGAGCCCAGGGCTCAGGAGAGCAGGTGTGCTCAGACGCAGCTCAGGAAAGTTCCAGGAGGCCCCTCTCCTGGAACTTCCCTTTTAAAAGAAAGTTTACCCTTTCTGTAAACAGAGGACAAGACACTCAGAATCTCCCTTGGTGCAGAACAGAAACTAGACGAACCTTGTGTTAGAGGTGACTATAAGAGTATGCCACCCGCATGGCAAGCCTGGCAAGCTTCTTGTGCAGTATTTGATATGCCAAATACCAGTAACATTTATATTAGGTCATTCCCATGACCTAATATAATGGCTTGAGGCTCTTTATGTTCCTGGAGCAAGCGGATGCCTTTGGGTTCTACTAGCATGAGACAGAACATATGGAGATATTACTGGTGCCCGCTCTAGCAAATAGATGATGAACGGGAAGATAGTGATAGTGGATACCATCTAGATTGCATTAAACCCATGAAATTATGGTGTTTCTCCCCACGAATCTACATCCACTGAGATGTATTTCTTTATACCCCTCTCTCTATTTCTCTCTCTTCTCTTCTCTTCTCTTCTCTCTTCTCTTCTCTTCTCTTCTCTCTCTCTCTCCCGCCTCTCTCTCCCTCCAGTGTTTTGATGTGAGATAATCTCAGAGACAGGGACTAGTCCGTGGCATAATCATTTGTTTAGGCCTGAAACAAGTGTGGCACCACCCTACTGCTACAGCTAGAATCTGACTCTTGATCTTTGTTGGCGCGACCCTCCCTGAAGATAGGGATTACTTTCAGATATATAATGGCAGACATGGGGCAGAGCTGCTACTGGCTCTCCCTGTGCCCAGCCACTCACAAAGTGCCTGGGAGGGATGGCGGGTTCTAGCCCTGGCCTGCCACCCCAGCAGAGCCTCACAGCAAGCCTGACGACCCCCCCACTCCATGAGGGCCTCCATTTTCCACATCCGACTTCCCTCTCATCAGAACTCCACCCAGCAGACCAGCCTATCACAGCCCAGCTCGCATGGCTGCAACGCCGTTCATCAACAAATGCTGGATTTAGAGGTGACTACAAGAGTATGCCACCCACACGGCAGAGCCTGGCAAGCTACCCGTGTTGTATTTGATATGCCAAATACCAGTAACAATTATAGACCTCATTCCCATGACCTGATGGAATGCTTTGAGGCTCTTTATGTTCCTGGAGCGAGCAGATGCCCTTGGGATCTACTAGCATGAGACAGAACATATGGAGATGTTACTGGTGCCGCTGGAGCAAATCGATGATGAACGGGAAGACAGTGATACAGTGATATAATGGGAATGACTTAAGGTACTAGGGTTCACTTTGGTGGGAGACTTGGGCCCGAGCTCGTGGTCTAAGTTCTGACCAAGAGAGGTCTGGGAATCCCATTATCTTGGATTGCAGTGGCAGAGCTTGTTTTATTGGTAACTAATAAAAGCCTTTTGGAACTGCGCTGGACTCCTGAGTTTTCATCCATCCCCCGCTGGCTTGGAGGTAGGGAGGGAACCCACTTCCTGATATTGCTGGGACCCCAGCAACTCCCGACAGTTCCATCCCCTGAGCACTGCCAGGAGTAATTAGCACAGAGCCAGGAGTAACCTCTGAGCATCACCGAGTGGGACCCCAAAATAAAGCCAAAAAAATAGGACTTAAAGAGGTTGCTCTGTCTACAGTCCTGAAGCTGCCAGGAGCAGGAAGCAAAGCCCATGGCAGTGCCCAGAGGGCAGAGCCCCAGGGAGGTTGAGGGGGTGCCCCAGGGAGGCGGGAGAGCTCCCTCCCTCCTCACCCCTCCGGACCCTTTTCTCTACTTCACCATTCATCTCCGGGAATTCCTTTCGCGGAGATCAACACTGATTTTTCTTTTTGCAAACAGCAGAAAGGTCCCAGCCTGAGTCCACGACTCAGAGAAACTGTCCCTGCACCCAGTGATCTGTCCCTCGGGCGCCGTCTGGGGCTGAGGCTGGGCAGCAGGTAACTGCAGGGACTCGCGGCAGGCCTGGCCGGTGCTCGCCCTCCCCACAGGTGGTCCAGCAGGAGGGTCCCAACTGCTGCCCAAGGCCGCCTCCCCCACCTCTGAGCGGCCTCCACCTCAGTGAGAGTCAGCTGGGCTGCGCCCCAGTCGCGAGCACCCCGAGACCGGCCTCTTTGGGGATGGCCCTCTCCCGGCAGCAGTGGAGACCATGAAGCCCAGCGCCGGCAGCTCAGGGGTGGGCGAAGGGGCGCCGCCTGTGCGTGGCGCGGCGAGCCCGGAGGGCACGATGGGAAGCAGACACGGCTCAGCCACGGCACCACGGCCACAGCGCAGCCTGAGCAACCCCTCAGGCTCATTCCCGACCCCCTCAGGCTGGGCCCACGTGGAAGCAGGGCAGGACAGGACGGAGTTTGGCATCTGCCGGACAGGCTCCCGGCACCGACACCCGTGGTTGCCTCCTCTGAGGACACCCAGTGACCACTAAGCCCCCACTGACACGCACAGGTGGGCGGGGGGCTGCGGGGGTTCCTGTCCCGCTTGTATCCCCACCACTGGGAGCCGCCCCCCCAAGATGCTCCTAGGGTGCACCCGCCTTCCCGCCAGCACTGGGCGCCGCAGAGAGCGGGAAACTCGACTGTCACAGGGCTGATGCGTGATGTGACCAAGCCGTCTGGGGCTTCCAGATACCTCGTGGGTTTCCCCCACGGGGCTCAGGAGTCACCACCAGCACCACCAGTGCGCGCGGGCGAGGCGAGTGACAGCTGGTCACCTGCAGCCATGGCTCAGGGTCACTCCCACCCCGCGGCCACTGATGGGCTCTCGTCTCCTCCCGACTGTCGTCTAAAGGGAGGCTAATGGCACTCACCTCCCGCTCTCAGACACAAACTTCACATGTTTAAAAGATGTGGTGAGGGGGGCCGGAGCGATAGCACAGTGGGGAGGGTGTTTGCCTTGCATACGACGGACTGGTTTCTATCCCCAGCATCCCATGTGGTCCCCAAGCACCGCGGGAGTAATTCCTGAGTGCAGAGCCAGGAGTAACCCCTGAGCTGCTGCTTAAATTTATATTCTAAATTCCTCTGTGGTGATTTTCAGCGTGGTGAATGCTGGCATGTAAGTCCAGTACTTGCCATGTTCTGGGAGTCCCCACATATCTCAGAGTGCACTCGGTCCCTGAGCGGGGACTCCACAGGGGAGCTCACGGGCCCTGGGGCCCCGGTCTGTAGCCCAGGCCCTGCGCCACCGGACAGCACCAAGTCCACTTGCATCTGCACACAGGTAAGAACGGGCGCACAGCAACTGGCCAACGACGGCCAAAGCAGGGCCAGAGGCATGTCGCAAACTCCCACTTCTGCCTGCCCCAAACAGACCAGACCACGCCAGCCTGTGGAAGGCAAAGACATAACCGCCAAGCTGGGCTGGAGAAACCAGCCTAGCCCCAGCTCACGCTCAGAGCCACGGAGAAGCCCAGAACCCTTCAGTGTGCTGGAGCCCACGTGCAAGTACCACTCCAGGTGAAAACATTTCAAAGTACAGTAAATGTTTGGTCAAGACGAAGGGCACATGCAAGAATAAATCAAGTAATCTATTCTAATTGGGTTCCCATGGAAACCGTCCAGTTGGGCTTCTCAATGCAGCGTCCCCAAGGTCCAACGCACGCTTGTAAACTATACTTCAAACAGCCGGAATTGTTCCTGGCCAACAGCAGATCAATGCCGGACGCCCCCAGCCCCGCTCGGTGGCAGGAGCCTCAGTCCCTTCTGCCATGTTACCCCAATCAGTCACCGACACGCCACACGATTACCGAAACCAACCACCTACTTCAGACTCATCGAACTCGCTCTGGGTCACACACGCACACCCACGCTGCCGGTCACGCTTCCAGAGTGTCGGCCCGGCTGCGCACGGCACTGCTCCGCCTCCTATTGATTCCCGAGATAAACAGGATCAATCATTAATAATTACATTATAAGATGGCCCTCAAGGTTAATCATATTCTCAGGGACTCTCACCACGGAATTCAACAACAAACACACATGCTCGGCTAACAAAACAAATAAAACAAAGCAGAACCGAGAGTTCTCGGCCACGCTTTGCAGGGTTCATCATGAGGCGGGCCAAGCCACCCCAGCTCGCATGGCCGCAGCCCGTCACGGTCCACCCCACAGGCCAGGAGCACGTCACCAGGTGGTCACCCTGCTCTGGGGGTGCACAGCCCTGAGTCCCCAGCTGTGCGACAAGCTGATGACGGCCGGGCGCCGGGTGCCGAGTCCTGAGTGAAGCCACACGACTATGGAAGCGCCAGAGGGGGTTGGGCAGCCCAGGGGACAGCATGGGGTGGGCTGAGTCGGGCTGCACTGGGGGACCCCCGAAGGCATCCCGGCCCCTGAGGGACAGTCAGAAGCAAGTGTCTCCCCTGAGGGTGATATGACAGGCCCAGGAGAGTGGGGACGCACCCCGGCAGGGCCAGGCGCCCGGATATGGGAGCTCACAGGAATGACACAGCAGGGCTCAGGGCGGCTGTCTCCCCGCCTCACACACCACGGTGCCTCCCGGAGAGGCTGGGCCACAGGCAGATGGGACCAGCGCGAGAAGCGGGTGACACGAACCACACAAGTTCCCGCCACAGCGTTCACCACACACACACACATGCACACAGAGGCACATACACACAACACACATACACACGTGTATACATATACACACGTATACATACAACACACATGCACACATATACACACATACATACACACGCATACACATACACGCACACGCATACACACATGTATACATATACACATGTATACACACAACACACATACACACATATACACATGTACACACATACATACACACGAACACAAATGTATCACACATATACACATGTACACACATACATACACACGAACACAAATGTATACACACATATACACATGTACACACATACATACACACGCACACACATGTACACATACACACACACCAACCAGCAGATGTTTAGCGGTTCTGTGAGAGCTGTGCCCCGGGCCCAGTGCTGGCTCCAGGGAAGGACGGCAGGTCTGACAGCACCTCACTCTCTCCTGGAGACCCCAACGTAATCAAGACCAGCCGGTCCTGGGACTCACTCAGCCCAAGGGTCTCCCCTGCTGCCCTGGGCCCCCGGTCGCTGAAACGACACCATGAGGGGCTGCCAGGGGAGTCCCAGGGAGCCCCAGAACGGGCACAACACCTGCAGGGCTGTGAAAGGTGACAGAGGCCGCCTGCCACAGGACCACTGGCTGGGACGGCAGCGCCCAGATCTCAGGACACCTGACTGCCTGGGATGACCGCTGGGCTGGGGTGGGTCTGAAGCTCACGGCCTATGCTGAACCATGGGCGCCGCATTGAGTCCAGAGCACCCGCCGCGTCCAGGGCACCCGCCCGAGTCCAGAGCACCCGGCCGCGTCCAGAGCACCCGCCCGCGTCCAGAGCACCCGGCCGCGTCCAGAGCACCGCCCGCGTCCAGAGCACCCGCCCGCGTCCAGAGCAGACACTCGGCCCGGCACTCGGCAGCTGCCAGGGCACGAAGCCCAGACCCCCGCACAGCAGCGCTCTTCGGCTACCCACAGCTGCACAGTGTCTCTGCTGACCAGGGGCCTCACCTTCCCACACCTGCAGGCCAGCACCGCCGCGGCTGGGACCTGGAGATCACTGACCGTAACACAGACCCACAAGCATCCGGAGCGACTTCCCACGCCTGTTCCAATGGCCAACAGGAAGGCGACAGCCATCTCATCACTGTAGGAGCGGCCGACCAAGAACGGGCAGTGTCCAGGGAGCAGCTGACCAACCACAAGAGAGGCCTCACGCACGCCCAGCGCAGCTATTCTGCCAGCAGCTCCAATGGGGCTGAAATTCTCTTCAGGGCTAAGGCGCCTGTCTGGGAAGCCGGGGCAGGATGCTGAGGGGAGGCCCAGGAGCGAGTGACCCTGAGGGCAGTAGGTGCAGCAGAGGGACGTATGCTGACTCAGCAGACACCTGAGCAACGAGGCCTCAGGAAGCAGTGTCCTGCTCCTCTCCTGTCGGGGGCTCAGAGCATCTCCTCTCTGCCGGCCACAGGGAGCAGCCCGGCTCACACATGGGCGAGACGCAGCGCAGGGTCCCAACGCTCTCTGCCAAAGAGCCCAGGTTTATCTGTGGACAGCACCGAGAGGGGCAAGAGACTTTCAGGACTGCGTGGCGGGGCCTTCCCGGTCACTCCTGTTCCCTGCAACATGAGGTACTGGCTGGAACCCACCGAGAGGCCCAGGAGCACAGGCGCCGGCTGATGTCCCTGAAGGGCAGACAGACAGACAGGGAAGGTTCCAGAAGGGTCTCCCGCCCCGCCGCCTGCTACAGCAGTAAAACCTGCATGTTCCTTTAACAGACACAAGCGTCACACAGGAAGGCCCCGCACGGCTCTGTGCAAGGCCTGGGCCATCACCCACAGGTTCCAGCAAAGAACCAGGAGAAAGGCAGCTGCTGCATGGACAGGTCAGCTCTCAAACCAGCCGCAGGCGCCAACTCACCACCTGGGATTTGGGGTGAACTGCTGTGTGTGTGTGGGGGGGTCATGTTACTAGCTGACTCTGGAGAGGGCTGACAGAGTCCCCTTACAAGTGCTTTTAACTTTCTTTTCCTGCCCTGAAACTTCCAGGACTGGAGGGTCACCCCTGAGGCACTGAGGAAAACAAAACCACCTCCTGCTGCACCTGGGGTCCCCTATAAGGGGGCAGACCCCTCCCTTACCTGGGGCCCCTCTCCGGTTCCAGTGGCCACGGGAGAGCAGGAAAAGGCGTCCAGGGCCAGAGGGGACCCAGGACCCAGCTGTGCCCTATCAGCTCTCTGGGGCTGCAATGACCACTGTGCCCTCCGGTTCCCGACAGTGGGGTTGCTGACCAGGACCCCAACTCGGCCCTCCTCCCAGCAGGCTCCACAAGAGCGCAAAGGCGGTTCTCAGGGCTTTGAAAGGTGGCAGTGTGCCTTCTGGAAGCTTCCTGAGGACAGAAGGGGCTGGTGCTGCCCCGTGGTGTCCACAGTGCAGTGGGCAGGAGGAGGGGACAGCGCCGAAGGTTTCCCCATCTGGCGCGGGGCAGAGTGGCCACGACCCGGGCAGGGCCACCGTCATGGCGGCACACCCTGGCTAAGAGCCCCCAGCCGTGGGCGAGAGGGCACGCACGTGGGCACACAAGTGGACACATCTGGGCCTCGTGCTCAGGGCTGCGCAGCGGAGGAGGCCGGGAGCGCGAACTGGGGTGCCCTAGGGCCGCCCTGCCGTGCGCACTGCCCAGGAGAGCTGGGCCCCGCGAGAGTTCGGCCCCGCACAGACTCACCGCGCGCACCTGGGCGCCTCCAGCAGCAGCCGCCGCGCGCAAGGACTGCAGGTAAACAGGCATGTCCGGGGCGCGGGGCGGGGCCTGAGGTGGGCGGGACTAGGGGGCGGGGGCCTACGGGGGCGGGCCTACGGGGCGGGGCCTGGAGCAGGAAACGAGCAGGAAGCGAGGAGCGGGCTATCAGGACCAAGGGAAGCTGGGCGGGGCCTCCTGTGGGGCGGGGCCTGGACTGCGGAAGTGCGGCCGGGCTCCGGGGCCTGAGTGACAGGGGAGAGGCGTGACCCGACGGGGGCTGGTATGGGCGGGGCCGGGACCCGGGCACCCGCGGGGCGGGGCGGAGCGGAGCTGAGCTCGGCGCATGCCCAGTGTGACGTTTCCCGCGCGCTGGGATCTGCGCGTCTCCTGGCGCTCCTGGTATCTGCCCGCTCCTCCCTCGTGGTCCATCGCCCTGTCCCGCCAGCGCCTGGCGGGCTCCGTGCCTCCGTTTACCAGGTTGCCAGCCCGTGTACTGCCCTACAACTGCGGATGGGGCGTCCTGGGGGAAGCACCCAGTGCCCCGGGGGGTCTCCAGCCTCAGGGGTCTGGGGGTGGTGGGCCTCTGCCTCTGGGGGAAGCCGGCAGCCAGCGCCCTCTCCGTCCCTGATCAGAAGCACTCGGAGTGTGGGGACGTTATGGGGTCCAGTGGCTCGGACCCTGCAGATGGGTCCGCTGCATGCCCAGGTGGGAATTAACCACGACGTGTCAGGCCCTGCCAGTCACAGCTTGGCCAGTTCCCGACAGGCAAGCGGGCCCCTGGGAGCCAGCGTCTCTTCCCGGAAGGAAACCGGAATCCAGGAGGCCTGGCACAGACCCGGGGAGACCAGCAGGTCCCTGCATGGCGCCGGAGGGCATCAGGAGGTGCAGACCAGCCAGCACCGGAAAGGGTGGGCGCGCCTCCGCTCGGCCCCATCCCTTGCCTGGTGTACTCGGGCTGCATCAGCTTCAGGAGCGTGAGGGGTTAGAGAGAGAGCCAGGCCCAAGGCCAGCACAGCCAATGGCCATGGTTCTAGGAGGCACCAGACCGCTGATGGGATCAGAACCCACCCCGCCACGGTTCGTCCCCTACGGACCAGGGTCACTCGAACTCAGCCCTGCCTGTCCCCTGGGCCCTCGCTGCCTCTCACCAACCGCGCCTGCCCTGGCAAAACCTCACAAGGAGCCGGGAGGGAGGAGATCAGATCCGGTGTGGTCTCGCCCCCCATCCCCAGGCTCTCTGCAGGCCGACTGCCTGGCCAGTGCAGGGTGGCATCGAGGTGGCCCCCTGCAGAGCCGCCATTACCCTCTGAGCCCTCCACACCCCGGCCAGCAGCTGCACCCCAGGAGAGAAGTCAGGAGCCGGGTACCCCCGCCTGGGCCGGCACTCTCACAGGAGGGGAGGTCGGAGCCCGGGCACCCTGCCTGGGCCGAGAGACTCTCACAGGAGGGAGGTCGGAGCCCGGGCACCCCGCCTGGGCCGAGGCTCTCACAGGAGGGAGGTCGGGCAGGGCACCCCGCCTGGGCCGAGGCTCTCACAGGAGGGGAGGTCGGAGCCGGGCACCCGCCTGGGCGAGGCTCTCACAGGAGGGAGGTTGGAGCCCGGGCACCCCGCCTGGGCCGAGGCTCTCACAGGAGGGAGGTCGGAGCCGGGCACCCCGCCTGGGCCAGCGCTTCTCTGCCTTCACCGCTCCTTGAGTCGGCCTTCCCGGGACGCCAGCCACAGTGTACATCTGAGGGTTGCTTTTAGAATCCACTCAGATGCCTTTCAGGTTACGCCCATGGACCCATCTGAAGAATTTTAATATGCCTTTTTCTGAGCTCTGACTGCAGCCACCGCTTCAACAAAGCTCCCTTCAGCCCTCAAACTAAGCCCCTGCCCTGCCCTGGGAGCAGCATGGATTTTATAAGGATCACATAAAACCATGTGTGGTTTGGAAGGCCCCAGACTCAGGCCTGGCGTGTCGGTCCGTGGGGCACGGGGGAAGCGGGTGGGACGCACGCCCCCTTCTGGCGGCTTGCGCACTTGACCAGGCTTCTCCTCGAGAGCGAGCGGCGGCAGAGAGCTGCTCAGCTTAACCCTATTGATTTTCTCTCTGCCTTCCGGAAGAGCTGCCCGAACCAGCACCTAATCACGGGTGGTACAGCCAACCGTCCTGTTTGGCTGGTGCCCAGAGCATGCCAGCTGCCCCCGGGGCCTCATTGCATTGGGCGACGCTCCTCAGGGCAGAGCCAGTCGCCACAGTGCCACTGGAGCCCGGAGACACACTGCATTGGCTGGAGGGGGCGCCGCCTGCCTCAAGCCGGGAAGGGCAGGCCTCACCTGGGAGGTTCTGTGGCCCAGCACGGGCCTTTCCCACCAGGGGGCTCGGGACCTCACTGAGATTAGATGTTCTGGAGGCTCAGGGCGTGGAGCAGCCTGAAGACGGCCTGGTTGATGCAGGCAGGAGCTGCTTCCTTAAAGGGTCCACTCAAGTCTTCAGCCCTGCCCTGGCCCCAGCCGAGAGTGTGGACAGGGAGGAACGGGCCTGGGTCGCCAGCTGGGCAGCGGCACCTGTCCATAGAGGTGTGCGGGTTTGGGTAGTAAAGGACCCTGGGTGCGCAACCCCTGGACAACACCTGAGAAACGTGGCTGCAGCTGCCCACGGGCTCAGGAGACAGAGGCCACAGGCACCGCCAGGGCACAAACACGGCTCAGGAGACAGAGGCCGCGGGCACCGCCAGGGCACAAACAGGCACAGGAGACAGAGAGACGCGGGCACCGTCAGGGCACAAACACGGGCACGGGAGACAGAGGGCGCGGGCACCATCAGGGCACAAACACCCCATCAAGACCCTGATTCTGTCAATGAGTCCCACCCCAGCCCCAGAGCTGGCTGCACAGGGCTCAGGATCCCCCTGCAGAGGGTCTGAGACCTTCCCAGACCCCGCCATGTGTGCCTGGAGCAGGAGCAC
>JAJIBD010001238.1:0-20209 GCA_021461705.1 Cryptotis parvus
AAGTGCCTTTAGCTTCAATGTCATGGAGGGTTTTTCCTATATTTTCTTCTATGTACTTTATGGATTCAAGTCTGATATTGAGATCTTTAATCCACTTTGATCTGATTTTTTGTGCATGGTGTTAGACACAGGTCCAAATTCATTTTTTTTACATGTCGCTGCCCAGTTTTCCCAACACCACTTATTGAAGAGGCTTTCCTTACTCCATTTTAGACTCGTTGCACCTTTATCAAAGATTAAATGATCATGTGTTTGAGGTTGGGTGTCAGGATACTCAATTCTATTCCATAGGTCCACGGGTCTGTTTTTATTCCAATACCATGCTGTTTTAATTACTACTGCCTTGTAGTACAGTTTGAAGTTGGGTAAGGTGATGCCTCCCATCTTCTTTTTCCCGAGGATTGCTTTAGCTATCCTTGGGGGTTTATCGTTCCATACAAATTTTAGGATTGTTTGGTCAATTTCTTTGAAGAATGTCATGGGTATCCTCCTCAAAAGAAACAGTGACTAAGATACAAAAGCAGTCCACAGAATGGGAAAGAATATTCACCCAATACTCATCTGATAAGGGGTTAATATCCAGGATATATCAGGCACTGGTAGAACTTTACAAGAAGAAAACAAACAACCCCATCAAAAAATGGGGAGAAGAAATGAACAGAAACTTCAGCAAGGGAAGAAATTCGAATGGCCAAAAAACATATGAAAAAATGCTCATCATCACTAATCATCAGAGAGATGCAAATCAAAACAACAATGAGATACCATTTTACACCACAGAGACTGGCACATATTCAAAAGAACAAGAACAACAAGTGCTGGCGTGGGTGTGGGGAAAAGGGGACACTCATCCATTGTTGGTGGGAATGCCGGCTGGTACAGCCTTTCTGGAAAACAATATGGACATTCCTCCAAAGACTAGAAATTGAACTCCCATTTGACCCAGCCATACCACTCCTGGGAATCTACTCTGGGAAACCAAAAATACGCAGCGGAAACACCATCCCTACTTTGATGTTCATAGCAGCATTATTCACAATAGCCAGAATCTGGAAGCAACCTGAGTGCCCGAAAATAGATGACTGGATAAAGAAGCTTTGGTACATCTACACAATGGAATACTATGCAGCTGTTAGGAAAAATGAAGTTATAAAATTTGCCTACAAATGGATGGACATGGAGAAGATTATGTTGAGCGAAATTAGCCAGAAGGAGACAGACAGTTACAGAATGACTGCATTTATCTGCATAACATAAATATATAGGTACATATTATGATACCAATATCCAAGGTCAAGTGAAACATACATCAGGAGGTCCTGTCAAAGGTGGAAATTATCACAAACGTGTGGGAGTCAGAGGCTAGGTAAGACAGAAAATGGAACAGTGTGCTAACAATTGTTGAGGGTACTAATGCCAACCTAGAACTGAGCATTAAATAGAGGCAAAAGGATACACATGACAACCCTTTAATGTATGTTCTGTAATCCATAGTCTGGAGAGGAAGGAAAAGAGAAAGATAGAGAAATGGAAAGAAATAAAGAACCTGCCATGGAGGAGGGCTGGGGGAGGAGGGAGGGAACCGGGGACGTTGGTGGTGGGAGATGGGCACTGGTGGCGGGATGGGTGCTGCTACACTGTATGACCAAAACCCAAATATGAACTTTTTAATTGTATATCTTTGTAATTGTAAAAATAAAAAAATTAAAAAAAAAAAAACAAAGTGGAAGGTCATAGACTGGGAGCAGAAAAGGGTCCAGGCATGTGGAGTCCTGTTGACATCAGTGGTATGTGTGTGTGTGTGTGTTGTAGTCTTGAAACACACCAACCTCTTCCTTGTGAATCTGAAGATGATACCACTGTGCAACAGAGGTCTTCAGCGGTCGATCTCATCAGGCAAAAGACATCACTGTTTGTTTCTTTTCCTCTCATTTGCGGTTTGCTCCCAGTTTAACACTAGACACAGTTTACAGAAATGTTTCTCGGTGTTAGGGAAAAGGCAAAAAGGGGTGAGAGAAGATAGAAAAATTCTTCAGATTTTTAACAAGATAGTGTCTAGCACTTACAAAACCACGCACGCCCTACTCTCACTCACAAAGAGAGTCAACTTCAACGCTCTCCAACCAGAATCCCTTATATCTCAGCTCCTCACCAAAAACACAAGCATGTATCAGAGGCACCGTTCAAAATACCATAGCAACATCCTTCATCTGCTTTTATCTCAACACCAGTCACTGTCATTCAAGGAAGACAATTATGTCATCATTCTCTTTCCCCCTCGAGTAGAATATTTCCAGGGCTGGACAGAGAGTACAGTGGATAAGGAGCTTGCTTTGCATGCAGCCAATCCAGTTTCGAACCCTGGCATCACATGCAGTCCCTGAGAACAGCCAGGAGGGGCTTCTGAGTGCAGGAGTAAGCCCTGAGAGCCTCCTGATGAGGACCCAGGAAAAAAGTTCTATTTCCTAGAACATTCTTGAATTATGTTTTTTATCCATCCATCCTTGCCTCGATTGAAGTCATGACTCTCCCAGGGACTGTTGGAACTCTCCATCTATCCCCTTCGCTCTGCTCTCATTCACTCTCCTCTCCCTCACAGTGGCAGACAAAATTTTCATGTCACATCTATCTTTACTGTTCTAAATGCAGCTGGATTCAGCAATACCTGCTTCCGCATCCATGAATGGTAATGTACTAACAATGTTTAGAGATAAAACATAGGCAAATAAATCATGTTCTTTGTTTAGAACTTTGAGTTCACCAAAAAGTACAGTTGTCAGAAAGAAGAACTGCAGTTTTATGAAACATTTCCCCACTACTCGTCAGTTCTATGGTGGTAGTTGACAGTAAGACCATGGGAGGATTAAGACAGTATAGGACAGGATAAGACAAATATGGGCAGAATAAGACAGTATAAGACAATATAAGCACTTACAGTACAGGACAAAGATGTAAGGTCTCCATAAACATACCTAGTATATTTAAATATAACATTCTCCAGACTCTCATACCTGACTAAAATCAAAGGACGTGTTCTGAAAAATGCTCTCCAGGCTTTAAGCTAGAATAACCTTCCATTTCCACTGCCATTAATAACTTTGTGAAAGATTTATGCCTGTCTGCACACATAGATTATAGGCGGGTCTCAGAGTTCTCTACTACGGATAAATGTACTGGGGAGAAGAGTTTGAAATGATGTGACTCAGTAAAAAAGAAAAAAACCAACAACAAAAAAAGGAACCATTATCTTTCTTTTTTTATGAGACGGATTAAGTACTGAGTCACATAAATCGTCTCTCTCACGAACAGTACCACAATAAAGCTGAAAACGGATTTGTCTAGTCTTCAGTCACTTGAACAAAACAAAGTGGAGTCATTGAATTTAATATTCTTAGGTTCCTAAGATTGACTCTCCCTCTCTTGACTCATATTTTTCAATAAATACATGCACAACTCATAATCTTCAGCATTGAGTGAATTCCCTCTTTGCTAAAATTTCAGATTTGGCCATATGTTTAAATAGAAATAAAACTAATTACAGGATGGTAGTGGGTCAGGCCTAACCATGTGCCTGATCATTAAGATATTGACATTTAAAAACGTGCTGTGCATTCCCATTCTAACAGAGAGAGAGAGAGAGAGAGAGAGAGAGAGAGAGAGAGAGAGAAGACACTAAACCATGAACAATAAATTATTCCAATTAAGTACCTGGTCTGAAGTCTGCTTTTTCTCATCTTAGATGAACAGATATAACTTAGAACTAAAATCAATTTTCTTGCATGCTTAGAAGTTTTTGTGGAAGTGACGTGCGATGGGATTTCTCTTTTCCTCATAAACCGGAAATAGTTATATTTATACTTTCTTTTGCATTTCACAGCATTGGAATTTTGCCAAGATCCCCTCTCTATCCCCAGCCCAGTACCTTCCCTGCATTTGTGTACCTCCTCTACCAGATGTTTATAAACAAGCCCCAGCCAGGGTGATGGCTTGGGGGGATATCCACTATCTTCTCCCTATCTCTTGAATATTGGGACAAATCTGCATAGGTAAAGGTGTCGCCAGTCATCCTGACTGTGTTCATGTTTATCTGGCACAGATTTTTAAAAGTCTTTCTAAAATGGGTTCATTATTTGACAACAGAACTGAATTTTCTTTTTTGTGTGACAAGTCAACCATGTACACAAACTTCAAATTTTTTGGCTTTTGGGGATGCTCAGAGGTTATGGCTATGCACTCAGGAATCACTCCTGGCTGTTTTTGGGTGACTACATAAGATGCCAGGGATTGAACCTGGGTTGGCTGTGTGCAAGACAATACCTACCTGCATACTATTGATCCAGTCCCAACACACGTAATTCTTGTCTCACAAGCTTAAAATCCTCCCACGAGATCTGTGAGGATGGTTGTGTGCATAGTCTAATCACTGCCCCATTTCTCCACTTCAGGAGGATGATCTGGGCCAAACTTAAACTTTTTAATGAGGTTTCAAAATAATGGCATGAGAAGGAAAAAGATGTTCTTGAATATGACACTTCCATAGCATCAATCTCTTACCTAAATGCAAAAATGATGACAACATCTCTCTATTGTGATTTAACAAACAATAAAAATGTGAATGAAAACAAAACAAGTGTACTTGGACAGGACATGTTAATGGTGTATTAACCTCTGAAATACCACAAAAATAGAGAAGAAATAAGGGCATGAGATTACCTTTTCCATGATGCAGCTCATTAGCTAAGAATTTATATGAATTACCATAAGAAAAAATCTACTAATCTGTATACTCATTTGCCTCATTTTTAGCACATATAGATTAAGCACATTTTTAAACACCACACAACATTATTAATTGTGGATATTTAATTCAAGTTTAACCTTTTAACAGAATCCATAACTCATTGATTAAGGATTTGCATCTATATTCCAGCTCCTGGTTGAAGAGCCCTAGTATCACATATGTCAATCCAGGACTGTCTAGAGAATTAACTCAAAATGTCAAAAGTGTAATTCTTCATTAAAGTGGAAATAGAATTATAAAAATTAGATCTTTCAATTACAAATGACATTTACCACTCTCATCAAGGTTCACTTTACATAGCATCGAGGTCAGAGGTTCACGCGAATGATTTACTACTTCAAAATAACTCTCACACAGGTCATTGAGGTTTTGTTTCTGCCTTTAATAAACAGCTCCATAATCTTGGTTCTGAGTCATAGGAACTATGATAATAGCCATATTTTATTGAAGATTTTCCAGGCACCAAATACTATATTCAGCTCTTAGTGACTGGCATAAAGTAGGTCTTAAGCGTAGATGCTGAAGTCAGGCGTCACGGACTTGAACACTGGCTCCTGAGGAAATTACCTGACCTTGCTAACTTCCATTTTCTCAAGTGCAAAACAGGATGAACAGCATCAGTCTCATAAGGTCTCATTAAAGGAATGAGAGGATGATGAAAATTAAGAAAGAAAAAATTAAGCAACTTTTCTAACATCACAAACAACTAAGAAGTGAGAATCAGATTCAAACCTAGTTCCTCTAAGTCGAAAAGTTCTAATTTGTGCATTTTCTACTTAGCAGATCTCTGAGGATGATCAGTCTGATATGGAGAAATAAGATGTCAAGGAGGAAGAAGTCACTCACCCAAGAAGTGTTTCCATTCCTGGGAGGGCTCACAGATCTTTTGAGTCCTGGGTTGCCTTAAAAAAGATAGAACTGGGGCGGAGTGATAACACAGTGGGTAGGGTGGTTGCCTTGCACACAGCCGACCTGGGTTCAATCCCCAGCATTCCATATGGTCCCCCAGGCACCGCCAGGAGTAATTCTTATTGAGGAGCCAGGAGTAACCCCTGAATATCGCCAGGTGTGACCCAAAAAGGAAAAAAAAAACATATAGAGCTGCCTGACTTTCAGAATCAGAAAACTGTGTTGGTAACAAATTGTTTGACTGGATCTCCCAGGAGCCAATGAAGAGTTTCCAGCCTACAGAGCCTAACACTCCTAGACCTTAAAACAACAAGAAGTACATCAAGTGACCAAATGAGCCCATGCATGAATTTTAAGAAATGTTCTGTAAGAAAAGAAAAAAAATCCCCAGTAAAACAAGTCCTCTCCTAACTTCAACACCCTTTGCATGCCTTAAATACCTAGACTTTATGACAGAAGGTGAGGATACATTTCAGAAGAGTTGGGGTGCATTTCGTTGTTCCTTAATTGCAAATCCCAATAGGTCAGGAAGACCATCTGTCTTAGTCACCGTTCTGCACAAAACCACCTGGCATGTACTGAGTTAACGCTAAATATGTATATCTTCAATCCACAATCCTATCAAATGAAACTGTGCTGGGATCTTCATCCTTAATGGTATCTGATTTTTCTTAATATCACAATGAACAGTAATATCTGATTGGTTGTGGGTTTGAATCCCACCCACACTAAGCACTTAGATATACGGCAAAGTCCCAAAGCCACACTGGTCAGATAGGTCCACAGAAATGTTCCATAGTAATAGGAATGTTTGCTACTTTTACCTGACTCTGTTCAATAATTAAGATGGTGCATCGGAGAGGGGGACATAATATTTTATGATACCAATGAATATTTCATGTCTACTTTCCTCTTCCTCCTTTGTAGAATTTAGAACAGTTTCAGTGATTTTTTTAAGCCTGTACTGTTGTTTAAAGATGTGACCGCGGAAGGGACCCATTTTCAAGGGGGCTTACTCAGAAGTTGGCTCTTCAAGTAAGGGCCAGTTTTACTCCACAGAATGTTGAGGACCTTCCTCCTATGGTGTTTGACTTCCCCTAGAATATGTGGTCCAAGTTGGGAGCTGAAATCTTGCATGACCAAACCCTGAAGCCATATGCCAGAACTTCAAATCTCTGGTACCACTGTGTGGGTTGGCTACCCCAGTTTCCCCTGAGTAATGTCAGATTTAGAAAGGTGAAATAAAATTGTTTGAGAAACTAAAAAGTGATAGTTATTTTCCTATAAAGTTAGTTTTAAAATACGCCAAAAATATTTTAAAATGTCTCTGTTCTTTGAACAATTTTAATTCTCAGAATCTATCCCCCAAAAAGTTCCAGATGCAGATTTAAAAACCAAGACATTTTGGGGACTGGAGAAATAATGCAAGGCTTAAGAAACATAACTTGCATACAGCTGACCCTGGTTTGCCCCATATTGCGTATCACCCAGGCACTGCAGGATGCAGCCCTCGACGTGCCAAGCAATGCCAGTATGGCCAGGTAATCCCCAGCACCAGAGACCAGAGCAGCACTGCACCCTCGGGCCTCACATGAAACCATGTGAGGTCAAACAGCCTGATTGAGCAGGAGTTCCTGGGAGGGACCACCAGGCCTTCTAAGTGTCATAAGGGAAGCACTGGCTTTAAAAAAAATTAGATGTATTATAACAGTAAAAAGATGTTTTTTATAAGCAATAATATTTATAAATGAAAAAAACTACTGAATTCAACCAGGTATAGTTGTTGATACCGACATTCTCCTTTCTTTCCAAGTTAGCAGACCTAAAATTGAAATGTGTCTTATACCAGCAAGTCTGATAATATCCCCATCAGCCACACAGTAGGCGCAAAGCAGCTGTCATTACCAGATGGTCATAAACTTGGTCACAGATCTTCATTTTGTCATTATCTGCATCATATTATGTACATTGTTGTACTAAACTTGTTCATTTTATTGTTATTGAAAATGTCTTTGGGCCGGAGCGATAGTCCAGTGGGTAGGCATTTGCCTTGCATGGGGATGACCCGGTTCGATCCCCAGCATACCATATTGTCCCCTGATTACCACCAGGAGTAATTTCTAAGTGCAGAGCCACAGTAACCCCTGAGCATTGCCAGGTGTGACCCAAAAGCAAATAAAAATGTCTTTGAGGGGTCTAGAGAGATAGTACAGTGGGCAAGGCCCTTGTCTTGCAAATGACCAACCAAGGATCGATCCATGGTAATCCAATATCTTCCCCAAGCACTGCCAGAAGAAACTCCTAAGTGCACAGCCAGGAGTAACACCTGAGCATTGCCAGGTGTGGCTCAAAAACCAAACAAACAAAATTTAATAAATAATAAAACACCTTTAAAAGTAACAGAGTGATGCAGTATTGAGATGGACGTTACTGTGAACAGAGCGATGGTGGATGAATCTTATGGGGGCAGCAAACGATTCAACTTAGGAGCAAGGATCACTACTTCTTATTTTGTTCCAAAGCAACAAATTATAGCGAAATGAAACCTCAGAAAATGCAACTATTACACTGTGCTGGAGGAAGGAGAGGAGTATGCAGAAGAAGCATCTTTGGCGAGCCAAGCAATGCCACTAAAGCAAAGAATAGATGAAAGAAATGTCAAAGCATCAGAAGGCTGGCATCGTGGCTAGCAAATTTATCACAGAAAGTAATCATTAAGACTTTGTGCCACAGCTTAATTGGAGGGTTTTCCCCTCCTTTCTTTCTTTGTTCTTTCATAGCAGCATATAAACTAACAATGTGTTCAAAAATCAATGTCGTATATCTAAAATAAAGACTTCCTGAATCTATGAGAAAACTGAACTTCAATAAACATATACAGCAGAACATGAAATTTTGACAGTCTCTCAAATGGGTAAGAGGAATCTAAAATAACATAAAAATAGTGAAAGTAGTATAAATGAGGTTATCATTCATCTTTATTTTCTTCCTTTGTAGGTTTTCTAAATTGTTGACAAACAAATATTTTTGAAAGTCAAATGATATTTTGAATTTTAAAAGTTGGGTAGAAAGGCAACTCTACCTCAGGCACTTATTACTACCTTTAAAACCCTTAGTTGTGATTTTGAAACCTTTTCTAAGTATAAAAATAATAAAGAATAAAGATTTATAATAAAAATTTATAAATTCTTAAATAACAAAGAATAAAAAGAATAAGGATTTCAATATAAGCATTGAGATCTTTATTCTTTTCTGAGAAGAGCAGTCTATGGATTCACTAATTTTAAATTTGACCTCCTTTGGACTGGAGAGATAGCACAGTGAATAGAACACTTGCCTTGCATGTAAATGAACCAGGTTTGATCCGGAGTACCCACATTAGGGGTACAATATTACCATACCACATCCACCCACTAAAGTATTAGGATCCCTCCACCAACAACTTACTGGACATCATAGTATTTCTGTGGTCACCAGGAAGATACATGAAGAAAGCAGAAGGTAAATATAGAACATTGACTCTGAAGGGAAAAAAAGTAGGGAACCCTAAGCCAGCCTGAGTCATGCAAAAGGAATATATCCTGCAGTACATATTTCTGTTTGAACTAGCGCTACATTGTGTGACCCTTACAAAATTCATATTTTTCTGTTCTCACTCGTCTACAACATAAATATATGTGCCCAAGAGATATAAACATCACTGGAATGCAAACAGGAAGTAGATGAATCCCCACTTTGCATGCTTGAATCATCATTGGTCAAGGGGATAGATGTCTTCTCCCAAAGCACCATCACTAGCTATCTCTGTAGTTAGCAAGACACCACCCTCATGCTTCATGGCCTCCTGTTACCGGAGTCTGAAGGAGGGACTTCACACAGACCAGGAAAGAGCATCCGGGTATCCACCAACCGGATGCACAAAAAGAAAGGCACTGTGCCCCAAATTACTCTCTCCCCACTAGCACATCAATCAACCACAGTCCTCTGTCAAATTTTATGAACCCAAGTACCCAAGCGCTTAGTCTTCACTTCCATACCTCCTACAAGTAAATTCATTTGATGGTATAATTAAAAAATCACTTGGGCATTTAACCTGCTGCTCATAAGTATGTTCAACTCCCACACCACCCCCAACTAGTTGAAATAACAAATAAATACAATCTGGCCTCTCTGCTCCTCATAGACAACTGATCATCAACTATCAGCCTGAATTGGATGGAGACTAAAATTCAAGACCGACTTTGGGACGTGAGGGTGATCAGGCTGAGACATCTGTCACCCATTGATCCCCTGGGTAACCTGATGTAGCTGGCTAGGCAGGTGTCCCCTTCTGTCATCACCACTCCATGTGGTCCCTCCTGAAGCTGCTTGCTTGATTAAAAAGGATGGCCTTCCCAAAGAGACAGACTGTTCTTCAGTCAAGGGCATATGAGTAGCTGCACTCCCTCCTAGAACCTCTAAATACACTCTTTAGAGCCTTAGGATCTGAGTCTTAGTACAGCAGATAGGGTACTTGTCTTGCACATGGCCAACCTGGGTTTGATCCCAGGCATCCCATCTGGTCCCCTGAGCCTGCAGGGACTGATCCCTGAGTGCAGAGCCAGGAATAAGCCTGAGTACCACTGGGTTTGGTCCAAAAAATAATAATAAATCAGAAAATTAGATTTTAGAGATTTGGATGCAAAGGTATGATGGAATGAGGGGAGAGGCGGAGATGCCAAAACAATCCAGAACTTCAACACACACACACACACACACACACACACACACACACACACACACACACCAGCTTGATATAGGGAGAAGCATAAGAAAGTAAAAATCTGAAGGAGGCAGAAGGTTGACTAGAAGTGCCTTATCATTGTTACATTAAGAACCAGACCTGGTATAGTCAGTGTCTACCAAAAATAGTGAAAATAAGGATACATCTCATTGCTCTGTCATGTGTGAGATGTTCATTAGCATTTTATGCAGGCAAGCAGAAAATTGCTAGAGAAAGGAAGAAATCACATTCCCAGCTCATCCCCACCAAGAGCTACAGGTTTGGCATTTCTGCACAGGAGGAAACCATGCTCTGCTGGCGACAGACTCATCATCAACAGCCCACAAAGAGAAGCAAAATGCCCCTGCATCTTTATTGCTGTAGCATCTCATGGGCATTACCAGCCTTAAGAACATTTCCTAGCATCTTCACATAAACTCTCCTGTCATCTAAATTCGGTGCTTTCTACCTGAATTGCTAGATTCATCACAACAGAGGTATAGTTCGCTTTTAATGATCAACAAACAAGAAATGAATAGAAATACAGAAGAGAAAAGGAAAGCCTAAGAGGGAGGCCAGGTTTCATCTCTGTCCAGCCCTGTTCTCTCAGCACTTTGCAGAGTGGGGCCCCTCTAATCATTTGTGCCCAGTCCCAAGTGATAAACCAGCCTTGATGCTGGATTTGACTTTCGCTTCTGAAGTTATGTTGGTGCTACTTATATGGGAAGCTCCCAATTATCTATGGTCACAGGGAACCTATGAAGTAAACACATTTTAAATGCCTACCTCATTCCTCATCACACCTTTCAGAGAAACTGATTAAAAATGTTTAACGTGGAGCCAAGTGGACTGTTTGAAGTATCTTCCTTTAACTTACTCATTTTTTGAGAAAAAGTAAGAAATGGGAATAGAGGATATGGTCCCAAAGGCAGGGTATTGCAGGGGAGACAATAGTCAGCCCAAAATTCTGAAACATTGGTCATGCACCAGAGTCATTTTCACCTGGTGACACTTTATCTCCTGCAATCTCAAGCAACTCCTGAATACAGCATACACAGAGCTTTGCATTATAAAGTTATGCTGATGAAGAGACAAAACAAGAAGCTGTTACCTTATCTTAAGCATGTGCTTTGCATTGACTTCCTGTCGCCCCTCTCTAAATGACCTTGTGTTGCTGCTGGTAAAGGACTGACAGATTTCCACTGTGTTGTCACTGTTCATTCCCCACTGACATTTCAGGTGATGGCAGCAAACCTGAGCCCCCTCCCTGCTTTAACCCGAAATCAAGATTTAGTCCACAGTGCCCAGTTGTAATACTTCATGATGAAAAAAATATACAAAGTCAGGCATGCAAGGGCTTTACCAAACCATTGGGAGGAAGAAGGAGAGGTCAGGGGGGTTGAACCATACCAGCTGTGCTGCTGACTTGCTCCTGGCTGCACTCAGGCTCCCTTTATGGGGCTCAGGGTCCATATGTGGAGATTAGACCCAGGTCTACAGCATGCAAGGCAGGTGCGCCACATGCTGTACTATTGCCCCAGCCCCAGACAAACAATTGTTAAAGCAAATTTTTGCAGAACATTCAAGGAAAAGTGAAAGTTCAGCACATAACAGTAAGTGAGAAAAATATGGCACCAAATTTTGTGTCATATGATCTGAGTAGATTGTTTCTAAGCATACGCTGTTAGTGCCAAAATGCAAATATAGTTCATTTTTGATAGTGCAATTAAGAGTAATTTTATTTCTTCCTTATGCTTTCCAGTCATGCAAGTTGATCATTATTGATTTGATAAGCAAGAAAAATCTTTTAGGAGGGTGTGTCAACCAACACCCCACCAGCTTCAAAGTAGAAGGGAACTCGGTTCCTGATACATTGGGGACCCCAGCAGCTCCCCAACAGGTATCTTTAAAGGGACCAATTTGAATCTGTGTAGTTCTAGGGAGTAGTACCATTTTGACAATAAACCTGTATTCTTTGAACCCCAAAATATCTTTTAAAGCTGCTAGACAAAGCCACACCACATTCCACACCCGCAGTCGTAAGCTCATCTACAGGCCCTATGTCCAGAGACTCATTAATAAATCTCGAAAGAGATCAACTAGCTGCAAAAATTTCTCAGATACCCAGTCCCTACTGAGAGCTTCTGGGCCATCTTGGGAGGCCCAGCAACCACACTAAACCCTAATAGCTGCCACCATGCCTCTGGCTGGCCTACTCAGTCAAATATTCTAGATTTTATGCAGAGACAGCTCCAAACTCGACAATACTAACATCCCAGTAGGAGAACCAGATTGGATGAGAATGTAATGCAGAAGCCAACAAATCTTGACTAACAAAAACATTAACACAGAAGGCTTGCAACAACAGTTTAGTAAACCCCCGACAAGGTCTTAATAACCCCATGGTGAGATATAGCAATTTTCAGATATTTTCTTTCACTGAAGCATCTTTTGATCATTCCATTACTAATTTAGTGGTAGGAGGCAATAAAAAATAAAGTACTGTGAGAGGGATACAGGGAAGGCTTGAGGGGTGGTTGGAAAAATGGAGACGATGCAGGAGGGAAGGTGACAATGGTGGTGGGATTGGCAGTATAATATTGAATCTCTGTAATAAATCATCGTGAACAACTCTGTAAATCACGGTGTTCAAATAAAGTGAGGGGAAAAGAAGCTTGCCCCTGAATGGGAGGTGGGGGCATAAACTAGGGAGAAGAACACTAGGATAAGGGTAAAAAGAAATAAATGTCTGCTCTAGAGGTAGACTGGGGGGGTGGGAGGGAAACTGGAGACATTAGTGGAGGGAAATGAACTCTGGGAAAGGGATGGGTGTTGGAACATTGCATGCCTGAAACGATAATGAATAACTTTGTGACTCTGTAATTCACAGTGATTCAAACTTTTTAAATGTTCAAATGCAGCTAGACAGATGTAAGATGTTCCTTTATGCTGTTCCTAAATGCTATTGTTTATTTATATCACAATTTTTCCCACTACCTTCACTTCCTATTATCTAGATTTCCCAGAGTCCCACATGGTTTAACTTTGTTTATGGCTTCCAGAATTCAAGCCAAGCAAAGAAGCTGACTTCTGAGTGACTCTTCATCATATCATGTGGCAGGAAGCAAAATGAGCCAGAAAAAGTTTCCAATCCCCATCCTGCCCTTAATGGTAACAGAGGGACCTTGGGAATTCCTTTTCTTGGACCAACTTCTCCCAACACATCAATGAAAAGGTTGGGCCAGTGATCCCCCAAAGTCCATCTTGCTGGAAATACCTACTTTCTCATGATCTGCTGGTTATAGCTGTGGCAGAAAATTTTAATGACCACAAGTGTGAGGTTACTACAAAGTTCCATTCACAAAACAAATGATTCTCATTCAAGAGGAAGCAGTAAATGCCAAAAGCCATAAATATCTGGGCAATCCAACATGCTGTTTTATCTCAAATGAAATCTTCCAGGGAAAATATTCATTGCAGATGTGACTAGAACTCAGTTTATAGTACTGGAAATAGGGCAAGAGGGGCCATACACAAAATAGAGGTATGAAGGCCTTTCAAAAACGTGAATTTACATAATGACCCAAATAGAGGTCAGCTGTATAGTCAACACTGAAGGCTCCAAAAGTCTGAATGCACCTGAATGAAGAGGTGACTCAAATATAAAAAGATTTTAATATACTTATAAATATTTTAATATACTATGTACTGATGATTGTACAATAATTTCCTCCAGATAATTTATTGTGGAAAGTATCACCCTTAATGTGGACAGACTTACTGACATTTTTAAGTTAACTTATTTAAATTAGTAACAGGAAAACTCACTGAAAAGTAGCATGTCATCCATGTAGATGTACAGCGAATGAAAGAATGGAAGCTCCTCTTCAAGCCCCGCCCTCTTCATGCCATGCCTCTGCTGAGATAACCTAGGACCCTCTGTTCTAAATGTACATTGAGAGTAATACGCACATGATTCCTATATTTTCTAAAAGCACTAGGAGGATATCTATAAATAGCAGATATCTGCGGTCTACATATTTAACCAAACACTTGACAAATTTCTTAATAAAATTTAAGTTGCTTTTCAAAGAAAACTACATTATGTACCTCACCTAGAATTGATTCTAGCTATTATTCTCTATCTTTGCTAAGCTTGGTATTTTTTGAAAAATAAACAGAGAAAAATATTGAAGAAGAGCTGCTCCTAGGACAGTGAGAACAGCACGTAAGATTCTGTATGTGCGGCCTTGGGCTTCTCAGATACAGGCATATTCAGGGAGAATTAGCTCAGACTTCTAACTGCACCCAACACATGCAGCCAGGTTAGTTACCACCCAGTAACACACCCAGTCCCGGGTGCTGCCAGGAAATAGCCTAATGACTCCTCCCTCTTACTCTTCTCACCTCAACTATTTCCTTTAAGTGAAACTTCCAAGACAGGGCTAAGGTTTGGAAAGAATGAGCCTGGGTATTCCAGAGGTGCTGTAAATTTAGAGACTGTACTCAAAGATCAGGCCCTAAAATCTCATTACTGACATGTTGACATGAACAACCTGTTAGAGGAAAAAATTCTGTGTGATACTGAAAACTCAATTCAGAGTTTGCATATTCCATTTGAGGCAGAGCCAGTAGGAGAGAAATAATTTAAGGACAGTTCAGGTCATATATGTATATATATATACATACATATGAACTGTCCGTAACTTAATATAGACAAATGATACAAGTGACTATATATGTCACTTGTATCACTGTCTTCCGTGTTCATCAATTTGCTCAAGTGGGCACCAGTAACGTCTCCATTCATTGGGAATGAGGTCCATTATTGTTACTGTTTTTGGCATATCAAATATACCACGGGTAGCTTGCCAGGCTTTGCCGTGGCTCTGGGTTCATCCCAGGGCCCAGTCATTTTCTATGTCAGACCATTAACCATCCTGGGCCCACAGGGCAGAATCCTGGGAACAGACAAGTCTATCTATAATATATATATATATGTAAAATATATATAAATTTTAAATTTAAATATATAAATTTTAAATTTAATTTAAAATTATATTATATTAAATATAACATAATAAATAGTAAATATTATATGAAATATTATATAAGTTATATTCTATTAAATTTAAATATATATAAAATTTATATATATAAATAATTTTATATATAAAAATAATAAAGTTCTGGTATATGTGTTTACACCCTAATAATTTCAGTTAGAATTTAACATGTCATAATAATTATGCATACATACATACATACATATACATATATATAATATTCAGGGGAAGGAAGCAAACTGTTAAAGGAAATATTGATCAATCTACTAAAACAAATAAAAACTTTTGAATAGCTGTTATTCTTTTGGGGTGGGGGAGGCAACTTATGATACTGCTCTCAGGGCTACTGTCAGCTTGGGAGTCACTCCAATTGAGCTCAGAAGACCATGCAGCGCTGGGAATCTGGCCCTCCTGCGTGCACAACATATGCTCGCCAGTCTATTGTGCTATGTTTCTGAACCACTATTTCTGTCTACTATTTCAAGATTTTTACATAAGTTAATCAATTCGATTTTCCAACATATCTAGATAAAGGTACTAATCACCTCTTATAAAGAACTGAATTTCTGTTCTCAAGATCTGGGATCTCCCTCCCTGGTGGCAAAATGGTTGCAGTGGTGTCAGCCTTCACATACCCTTGGCACATGATTCAGAGGAAAAAATGTCTCTTCTGGAGTTTACATTCTCACTGTCCTTACTGTGTTACAAGCTCCTGTCATATGAACAAGGAGGCTGCAATGTGACAGTCGAGACTGAACCACTCAGAAGCCACCTGATCATATAATTTAAGACACAGTAGGAGTTAAAGTCACCTAGATTTCCTAGCTGAGAATGGAAGTGGTACGCCAGAGTGATAATAGGGCAGGTAGGGGGAGCTTGATTGCACACCTCACCCTAGTTCAATTCCTTATGCCCCATATGGTGTCAAGCACCACCAGGGGGTGATCCCTGAGAACAGAGTCAAGATGAACTCCCTGAGCTCCTCTGGCCATTCCCATACCCCAAGAAGAGAAAAATGGAAGTGGTGGAATAAACCTGAGCGCTGCAGGTTTGGCCAAAAATAAACAAAAGGAATGGAGGTGATAGGGAGAATGGGCATCATAGATTCTAGAAAAGTGATGATCAAATGTCTATTATTGCATGCATCAGGCAGAAAGTAAAACTGCAAACTTCTGTAACTGAATATAACAAGAAGAGCTGATCACAAGCCCGGCTTGCACAGCTGCTTTGGGCCACGTTCAAATTTGGGTTCATCAATAAACGCCGAGATTGAGAGGTGACTACAATGGTATTTCACGTGCACAGCAGAACCTGGCAAGATACCTGTGTTGTATATGATATGCCAAATACCAGTAACAATTATAGTCCTCATTCCCATGATCTGATACAATGGTTTGAGGTTCTTTATGTTCCTGGAGCAAGCAGATGCCCTTGGGTTACACTAGCATGTGACAGGATGTATGGATACATTACTGGTGCCCACTCAAGCAAATAGATGTTCAACAGGAAAACAAGTGATACAAGTGAAGCTTCTTATTTTTGGACCACACCCAGAGATGCCCAGGGCTTACTCCTGGCTTTGCATTCAGGGATCATTCCTCTTGGGCTCAGGGACCGTGTGAGGTGCTCATTTGAAATCTTGGGTCTGCCATGTGCAAGGCAAGTGCTCTGCCCACTGTACTATCACTCCAGCCCTCAAAATACTTTTTTTTCTGTAGCCTTTGCCAGAACCGAATTTCACCTAGGGATTACAATAGGATAGTAGTACACATCGGCACACAGTGATATATGTGGTCTTTTTTTTAATCAGAAAATGTGATGGTGCAAAAGTGTATTACCACATACTTGCAATTAGATAAAATCAAGATTTCAAATGATAATACTCTTTACACCTACACTTTATATACATATGGGATTTCACCCCAAGTTATGAATTTAGTGTTTTACTTATACATAGTGAGGCATCTAAGAAATCAAGAATTATGTAAGTCCTTATAAAGCATCAGAATTATTCCTCTGCTCTTATTCTAAACAGATAATTAGCTACCAATTTAAAAGATGTTGTTGAATTAAGATTGCCAATGTTCCTTGGGAACACATTTTAAAGTTTTAATGATCTTCACCCTATCACAGCAATGTTTATATTGAAACTAACATTGGATTCAATATACGTCTAGTGAATACTTGTTAAGTATACTATTAACAACTATTAACCAATCCCAGAGCTCAGACCCAAGTGTCATGCAAAAATATCCCCTCTACAACTGAGCCCTTCGACCTCAGAAGATTACAGCTGAGAGACAGTACGAGAGGGTAGAATATTTACCCTTGCCACACAGCCTACCTTGGAGTTCAGTGCCTGGCACTACATATGATCCTTCAATTCTTGGAAAAAAAAATAAACTCTAAGCACCTCTGCATAGTAAGAAAAAACAAAAATAAAACACTTACAGTTGGTCACCTGAAAGTGATGAACATACTGTATTTGTGTAAGTTGTTCTAGGAGATATGTCATGTTGAAATAATAAAAGTGCCACATTATCCTCAACCATCCATCCTAGGATACATGTTTAGAATACATTTTCCCAGTCCTTTTTATTCCAAGGGCGTCCTATAAATCTCTGGCTAATTTTTTACAACTAATGATAAATGGATGCTTTACATTTTTATTTCGCAAAATAAAACCCTCACTAGTGTCGAGAAAATAGTATTGACTCATTTTTAGATCTTTGCACTGTGCTTCTCAACCATGATACTGCATACTGCCATGCTTGAATGGAAAAAAAAAGAAGAGTCAAAAGCCAAAGATAACAGATACATCTCAAAAAAAAAAAAAAAAACCAGGATACCATGAATCATCCTAGTAGTTTGATCCAGACTGAAAAGCTGCTGAGCCCCTCTCAGAACAATGGGAGGCGGGAAGATCCAGTCTTTCTATCCCATCTCAAATGGCGGCAGAAAGATTCATTCTTTCCTATCCCAAGGCACAGGGGCCAAACTATATCCAACACTATCTAACAGGGAACACCCAGTTTCACAATTGAACCTCAACTTCCAAGCTACCAAATTGTTCCCAGATCTATAGCTTCTGGTCAATGCAGCCACACTTGACACCTCAAAATTTCACAGTACTGTCAGTCATTGTAGAATTACATCAGAATTAAATCTGATGTAATTCTGTAGTAAATCTGATGGAAAAGTGGCATAGAAGACCATGAAGCCCAATAGGCTCCACCGCGCACCAACCAACATAATATTGATCCTATTATAAGAATATTAATGGATCCTTATCGATCTAAATTTTGATAATTCCATTTGCATTGTAGCAAACAATAAGTGAAGTAAGTCTGTTTGTGCTTGCAAGTTTGTGCAGGCTCAGGGAGCTGGAGGTGGGGGGGGGCAGGTGGTGGGACTGAGGACATTGGTGGGGGGGAAGGCCGCACATCGCTGATGGGACTGTTTCTGAAACCGGCTTAATGCCTGAAAACAACTGTATTGTGAAAGCAACTTGGTAAATCGCAGTGCCTCACTTGATCACTTAGAATCCCGTTATTCATCAATTGCTCGAGTGGGTGCCAGTAACATTTCCATTGGACCTCTATCACGTTCCAATGTAGCCCAATGGCATCTGGGTTGATTCAGGAATAAGGAAGAGCCTCAAAAACTGTTATTTCCCTAGGGTCTTAACAAGAAAATTTTGTTTGACCATCTTTAGTGTGGGCGGCTCAGTCGATCTTTTGACATCCCTGGGATCCAGTCCGTACGTGGCTCTAGTCCGAGAGTTGTCTCCAAATCGCATTACATGTCTCCAGCCCATCTGATCTTTCGATGCCTTGCAAGCCAGACGCATCCCTGATTCTGTAATGGCGACGGAGGTCAGAACTCCAATGATTCTCTCCTCTCACTTGAGTGAGGCGTGATATTCCAAGCATACTCTTTAGATTCCTCCTCTGGGAGACCCAATAGCATTCTCATCCTGCTTTCATAAAGGGGCCCAGGTCTTTGAGGTGATGTTAATGCAGGGAGAACGGTGGAGTCAAAGAAAGAGATGTGCCCGGAGCCGAAGGTTCTTTGTCCTTTTAACTATTTCTTCGATGCCTTTGAAGGCATTCCATGTTCCTTTCCCTCCTGCACAGCCCAGGAGAATCCAGCTCGCTCATCATGTTGACTTCTCGACCCAGGTACACATAACTGCTGCATTCAGAATGTTTGTTCCATTGAGAAGGAATGGGGCCCTCTGGAACTAGTTCATTTTTCATGAACATAGTTTTCTTTTAGATTCAGACGCTGGAGACCTATCTTTCCACATTCTCAGTCAAAGTCAGCCAGCATTTGTGCCGCTTGGCTAATGTTTTTCCATGTTATTAGAACTTATGTCATCAGCTTAAGCAGAGGTGAAGTTACCACCATCTATCTTCACTCCACCTCCTTCCCATTCTAATTGTCGCATGATGTTCTCGTAGGTGGGTGCTGGGAAGTAGCGTTTTGGTGAAATGGCATCACCCTGTCGTAACCCCTCTTTGACATCAATGATCACTTTGTAGAATGGTGGAGATCCTCGTGGTGAATCCGTAATAAAGCCTCACGAAGGATCTTGATGTATTGGGTTTGAACACCCTGCTTCATTTGGCTAGCTCAATGACTGCTTTCAGTCTCCACAGAATCAAAGGC